>UCOL01002764.1:0-23191 GCA_900474335.1 Ormyrus nitidulus | reverse complement strand
GCGCAACCTCGGCCTCTTGCCTAAGCGTAAAGAGGAGGAATTTCATGGATTCACGCCGTTGTATACCTCGACGCGTCAGACGAGCAACGCATACGATTACAGCGATTAGGCAATTCATGTGTGAGGTACATCTTCGGGGTAAGGAGGGACGAGCATATATCTACATACTGGAGGAGGCTGGGGTGGCTTCGCGGGGATTCGCGCAGGCTGCATTTCAAGGCCATTCTTATCTACAAGTCCACCAGACTGCAAGAGTCTGAATATCTGGCCTCTCTTTTTACCGCGCACAGACCGCGTTCATGCAGTAGAAGTGCCCCAGCCGAACTCCCTATCCCTGCAGTGAGCACCGAAACCGGTTCCAGAACTTTCCAGGTTCAAGGAGCTCGGTTTTGGAACTCGCCCATACGGCAATCACCATCCTTGACCTCATTCAAGATGGCGGTGCGAAAGCACTTACTTGAGCTCGACCATTAGCTCCCTTGGATAGAGGCGGTAGGCGATAGCACTATCGCACCATCGCGCAAAAAATATATATGTAGTCAAACTGTATAGTAGATTGTATTTTAAGACTTGGTCCCTCTGGCCCAAACAATGCTTCATAATATCAAACATGTGATACCTTTCTTTTAGAAGACACGATTGCTTACGCATGCTCAGCTTAGCTTATCTGTGATATTTCCTATAGTGATATCTGTGATATTTTTTTTCTCTTTTTATCTTTTTATTTGGAAATTATAAACTTGTTTTATTGCTTTATTATTATTATTATTATATAATTTCGAAATTGCAAATTGTTAGATTTTCGTACCTTAAATATTTATTATATAATTGCGAGTTGGAAATTGTTTGTATTTGTACGTTAAATCTTATGCAAAAAGTAAAAAATTAGGTTAAGAATTTTCAGATAGGTCCTTGATCAAATCAGGCATACTATTGTTATTATATTATGTTTACACCTTTAATTCTATGTAATTTTTACCTTATGGTGAAATAACAGGTTTCTCTCTCTCTCTCTCTCTCTCTCTCAGATATTTGAGTGTTGAGGGCAGGTCTTTGGAATTAACGTAAAGATTAGGTGCGGGGTGCGATCGCCCTCTTTTTGCTATCGGCCGTATACTCATGCATTGGTATCGGATATTCAGCCATGAAGTCCCCTTGCCAAGCATTGGCATTACTAATTATCAAAGTCAATAAACAAACAAAAACAAATAATCTAAACGAAAAAAGATTTTTTTGGCCGCCATCACAAAGAAAAAAGCAAAAAAATGAGCCGTGAACGATGAAAATCCGTTCAGTAGAAGCTGAGATTCAGGCGTACACACACACACACACACACACACACACACACACACACACCCATAGAGACATTTTTCGAATCATTTATTCTTGTTCCTAACACCTTAAAATACAATAACAGGTTTTTCGAACAACTCCAAAAATTACTATCACAAAGCTTCCTCTAGGAGGAAGCAAAAACTGTGATAGAAAACTAGAGATATGAAATAAAACCAAAAATAATAGCATTGTTTACTATATACACTTGTATAAAATATAACGTAAGAAACAAGTTCTTATATACTGTAACGATGTTATTCCTCCTTCCTTTTATGCATTCCTTTTTTGGTACAACGGCCCTTACACAGTAAGAAGGGAACAAGTAAAGGAACAAAATAATGTGGAATTTTATATGCATGGGTATGAGTTATAATAATAAATTGGAGGAAGTGACTCGGTCAACGAAAATAAATGTAATTAAATATTAATTTGTTAAACATTTGAGTTTTATAAAAAAAATTGTTACTGTATTAAAATAATGTATTAGCAAGTTAAGTTAGTATGTAAGTCTCTTTTTATCACCAGGCCTACGACCAGATAATTTATTTATCTATGTTGGAATACTATGTATTATTCTTGGTTAAATAAATAAATAAATAAATCATTGAGGAAAAAGCGTTAACGTTTCTTCTCGATTACCGAGTAAAAATCCAATTATTTCGCAACCAACTTTTTAAGTTGCGAACATAATCGGATTTTTATTCCGTAGTTCTAAAAATATAATGTTTAATATGTTCCATTAGATCAAAGTTTAAAGTACTGCGGACATGATTGTTTAATAAAAGTCGATATTAAAAAGTTAGTCGAAGATTGTCAATCCAAGTCTTGGAAACGTAAAATAATTGGCGAAAACATAAATATTATTTTCATTCTTTAATGATATAACCTGTGACCAGTACAATTAGACAATTAGAGAGCTTAAAATTTCAAGTTAAAAAACTAAAAAATAAAAATAATAATAAGGGGGGGGGGGTGCCCTGATAAACAAACAGCACGTATTCGGTCCAACAGACACTGTAGGGCTTTTGAATTCAGAGCCTGAATCAATGCGCTTCGCCCTTACCGATCGAGCCACCGAAGAGCCCGGTAAACTGCCCATAAATTGCCCCCTGCCAAACGTTGAATCCGCAGCAGCTTTTTCGATTATAAGTGTACACTTGGGGCATTGACTCTGGACCGACGAGGATTCGATGCCTATGTGATTATTTGTTATACATATATAAATGCGTATATAGAAACATGTTAGCGCGTAGAAAATTACCTTTCATCGGAAATAACTCGAAAAACGAAAAGAAGACGGGGATGCTAAGAAATCAACTCTAACTTTTTTAAACGTCGATATTTTTTGGTAAAGATGCTAAAAAATTGCAAAGATTTTAAAAAATTTTTTTTAAATAAATCTTATTAAAATTAAATTGATAACTTTTAATAACAAAAAGAAAGAAAAAAAATAATTGCACAATCCAAAGCTCGACAATATATCAAACCTTATTCCCAAGCGTTAATCCGATTTGAAATCGTTAAAAATAGAAAAAATGGAGATATTCGAGTCGGCGTAACGATCAGCTGATCGATTCGCTTAATGAAACCGACGGCATTCGTCGGGGGACCGCCCAGATGACCAGTCCGCCGTCATTATCATTCTTAACTCAAGTGGGAGCCCCAGCAGGTTGAGAAACTGGAAGACCCTGAACTTGACTGACTCTTCCTTATGAGTATCGCCTCCGTCTCTTTCTCCCTCGTCGCTCTCTCTCTCTCTCTCTCTCTCTCTCTCTCTCTCGCGCCGCGAGAATGCGCGTAACAGGTGTGCACGCATGTATATGCGTGTATGTAAACATGGTAGTGGAAAGGGTCCCACGAAGTGATCTTGCGCCTCGTTTTTCCTCTTGCTTATTTTGTGAATGGGGAACTGGAGGAAAGTAAGCAGCCGTATAAGAGTAAAGACGAAAGCGAGATCGAGTCTCTTCCTCGTTGCATCATAGATGCATGATTACGTATTATTAGGTCAAATGCTTCCGACATTAAGACGTTACTTTTATTTTTATCGAGTTTATTTGACGGAAATCGTGCAGGTAACCGTAAATGACCTGGTGGTAGATTAACTATTGTACATTGAGAAAAATAAGGTAGTAAAGTTTACTATAAATTCTTGTAATTGGAGGACAGTCTTGAATACGAAAAAAAAGTGCCATAAAATTTGGAAAAACTACAATTTTTTCGAAATGGACTTAAATATAAAAAAAAAAATTAAAAAATTGTAATTTTTCGAAATTTTGTGGCAATTTTTTATATTCAAGTCTGTCCTCTAATTACAAGAATTTATAGTAAACTTTGCTAAATTATTTTTCTCAGCGATAAATGATCAAATTTTCAAGTGTTTTGTACGTTTCTTCATTTTAATACGAATTTATCAAAATGTTCTCAGCTCAAAGAATGATCAACGATGTTTACTCTTTTTATCAAGACCATAAAATTAACGAAAGAACGAAACTTTAATTTCCGTCTACCTCTGTCAGTCGCATCCGACACATTTCAAATTCAAGCAAAAAACGAAAAAAGTTTGCAGATCAACACAGAAACCGAGTCGTTCCCGGTAAATTATGTATCGCTTCTCCATTCCGGTGTCCAGCGACGCGTCGGGTGATTAAAAGCAGACTGCAAAACACATGCTCGCCGGATATAAAAAACGTCTGTGACATAATTTGGTGAGGTAACGCATTATCTCTTGATCCTCCCAGCCACATTAAAAAGTAGACCACTAAGTTCTCTCTCTCTCTCTCTCTCTCGTCGTTCGTACATTCTTATTTCTCTCTCTCCCGCTTCGCTCAAAAAGAAAGGATTAAAAGGCAGCGGCTCTATACGGAGAGCAAAATAAAATCGGTATTTTAAGACCGAGTGCACGGAATAACACGAGACGTAATTTTAAAACGGGGTGGTAGAAATCGATTTCATTCATGACTTGAGTAAACCGGTCGTACCTAAATATATACACCTATCTCGGTACATTATACCTACTGATAAATGATATTCCAATGGCTCCCCCAGACACCCTTGAACTTTTTCGAATAGTCGTGGGGCTTCGCTGCGAAGGTTACGGGGCGAGCGCGAACACCTCCGGATCGTTGTTCCATCAATTAATCGCGATAACATATTGATAAAAATAGAATTCCGCTTCAAGGAAAAGAGGGGGGGGGAGGATTGCCTAGAGTCCCGCAGACGACTGAAAAAAAGTTTCCCCCTCCGTTTATTATCGTCATCCTTTTCGAAAAAATGTTTAGAGGGCAAAACGACGTCGGAGAGAGCGAGACGCCCAGAAAGACGAAGCGACGGGACACTTTTACACTTTTTACTCCTCTCCGACCTTGAGGTAAAAGGCAGAGAGTCGCATCGGCCCAGGATACGCGTCGGTGGGTTTCGCCTCGTTCACGGTCGCGGCTCGATCGTTGGCGCGAGCGCGGCTCGACGAAGGGAAGCAGAAGCCTGTAGCGGAGGTCGACTGAAGACTTGGGCCCGTAAGTCCGCGGAAGAGGGGGGGGGGGGGCCGAACATGCGAATGTCCACTTCGGACTTGCATCAAAATATCGAATTTTTTTACATCGACATCAAACATTTACAAATGACTGTTTCAATCGTCGAATGGTCGTGAAGAATAAACAGAATATGATGGGAATAGTTACATCCGAATTGCCAGTGGCTAAAACATGAAAATTGTTCGTGACCCTAAAGATGAAGGTTCATACTTACGAAAAAGAATAATCATGTAGACTAATTACTTCTATTTTTCGTAGGTATGAACCTTCAACTTTAGGGTTATAAAAAATTTTCATGTTTTAGCCACTGGCAATTCGAATATAACTATTTCCATCATATTTGTTTATTCTTCACGACCATTCGACGATTGAAACAGTCTAGTTATACATCTGAGACAAAACAGTCATTTGTAGATATTTGATGACGATGTAGAAAAATTCGATATTTTGATGCAGTTCCGAAGTGGGCATTCGCATGTTCGCCCCCCCTCCTCCCCCGCGGAGGAACGTTTACGGCGATTTACTGTTGCTCCGGAATTTAGGGCTCTCCTCATTTAGTCGATCGACTTTAGGGAGCATTTTTTTTTATGCACGAAAGGTATATCGAACGTCTGGCGACTCGCAAAAAAATCTCGACCGCTCATCTCTGCGCTCGTCGTTTTACAATTTTCAAGGTATATTTTTAGTTCGTAACAATAATATATAACGCGATATCTCGTCGAGCATGTATTTGTGCGACGTAAGTTTTGCCCCAGTGACGAGTAATCACTTAATAGCACTTTCCCCTTCCGCACCGGCGAAAGAGGCAACGAGGACTTTCTGCATGCCTGCTTGCCCGATCGCCGCCCGTATAATTGCCTCCACCTAGAAACAGAGCCGCTAAAAGAAATCAGACACTCCGCGCCGAGAAAGCACCGACGGGGCACCCACCACCCGCGGCTTGTCGATCTTATCTTTGAGACACTACAAAAGATGCGTGTTGTACATACAAAAAAAAAAAGAACGAAAGGAAAACGGCTCGACTGCGCAGCGCGCGGCGTAAAATGATATTATTATAATGTGTCATTAGATAAAAGTACACGAGGCTCTCCTCGGCTCCGTAACGCAAGCCGCGCTTCCGCCTCGCGGCTCGCAAGATCCGTACGTACGCGTCGAGCGCCGCCTCGGTATTGTACACGTACGAGAAACGGCCGAATAGAATGCAGCCGGCTAATTTAGCGCATTTTGAAACCCGACACCGTTCCCGCGCCGTCGAACGCCGCGTCGCGCGGAAACCGAACGGCGCGCGATGCGTACGCGGAGGCGCGCGCGCGACTACTGCTAATTGGACGACGTGCCGAAAAAAAATAAAAGTGCAGCTCTTGCAAGGTCGCGGCGGTTTCAAGGACGCGCGGGGGATCGTTTCCATATGTGAGCGCATTCGTGACCAAGCGCCGGTTTCGCTTTTGAATCTCGCCGCGATATATCGATCGTTATCGCCGAGAGAGAATTTCGGCGATAAGGTAAGCCGAGGTGAAGCTCTTGGGTTTAGGAAGTTTGAGGGGATGCTGGAGGTGTCGCGGCTGTTTGATTAACCAATTTGTAGAACGAGTCGATAAGGGATGAGCTTCGATTTTCCGACGAGCCAAAATTGTAGTCGAGTAATTATAGATTCTTTAACTCTCGAGTATATATATTCGATTAATTTCATTTGAAGAAAGGAGACCGAATGAAAAAAGGGGGGGAGGCGCAGAGAATCAAGGCTTCTAATGTCGTTGCTGCTGACGCGGATTTTCTGCGAAATATTATGTTCGGTGCGCGCGATCACACGTTTTTTTTTTTCTTTTTTCTTTTTTCATTCCCTCATTCCGATCCTCCCTCCCCCGCGGCTGCCTCGGATTCGCGAGGCGGCTCTCTTCCTCGTTTGGCTTTACGCACTCTCTCGTTTCCGCTCGCAGCACGTGGATATATTCGCCTCGGTGTTGGTGCTTTTTATCTCTCCTTTTTATTTTAGTTACATGCGAATTTTATTATACAACTTATCAGGAAATGTAATGCAAATGCAATGTAATGTAAATGTTAAAGGAAATGGTAATGAAAATGTGATGTAAATGCTTTTTTATCTCGAGGCGGGATAAAATAAATAGAAAATTAAATCGGGCTCAATTGAAGAGCCGCAGGCTGTATTCTTAGAAAAATCGAGAAGGGTAGTCGTACGAAAAGGCGACGGTTTTAGTATTTTCTTTCTTTTCGACGATGCAGAACAGCAGAAATAGATATCTAATAAATAACACAATGCTGGCTATGGAAATGCATGACCTTCCAAAAATTTGCCAGCCGCGCAGAAAATGTTTCATTAGTTCGCTTTTAGAAGTGTGTCACGTAGTTCACAATAATTTGATCTCGATATACAAGTTCCTTTATTACGGAACCAAAAAAAAAACAAAAAAAAAACGCGAAAACGCAACAAAATCGTTTCCAACTTTTACAGGAAGCAACCGTACAATCTGGTTTAATCGCACCGAGTCGTCGCCTACGCACAGAAATCGATTGCCGGCGAAACAATAGCGACGAAAATTCAAGGGGACTGTACGATTCAACTCGTCTGCATATTACGCGCCGATATCTCCTCGCAGCATAGGAGCAGTGGCGAAATAGTTCCCCCGATTGCCCATATACGCCGGCTGTATCGTTTTCATCACGTTTCGCGGCGATCACGTGCGCGCGCGCATTGTCGCACAGACGATCGACTTACCGACAGGCCGAGCGCGCTAATGCAATTTTCATTCGGCGCGCGGTGGAGAGAACAGCAGCGGCGGCGGCGGCGGCGGCGGCGGCGGCTCTCGGCGGCATCCTTCGCCGCTCCGCGCGAGCCGCCTCGGTTAACCGGGTTTTGTCGGCTGGTTTCCCTTTTTTTTTTCTCTTTTTCTTTTATTTTTTCCCTTCTTTCTTTCTTTTTTTTTTCTGATTTATCGCAGCCGAGCGCCGGGGGAATTTGTGCAATGGCATTAGAAAAGGCGACCCTGACTTATTAATGGATAAAGTCGCGCGGCGGAATGAAAGGAAAGAGACTTGTTTCGATGATCAACCACCGGCAGCCGTGATGGATTGTGGAATATTTGCGAAACGTTTGCGGATTAATCGGCGGAGAATCGGCTTATACATTTAGCCAGTTAGGTGAAAATCAATTTTCATCCTTCAAGATATTGTTTCGCGCTCTCGGCGTAATCTTATTAGGAGACGATTGACCTACTTGAAGATTTCGCACAATTAAAAAAAAGTTCTGCCCGATTTACCTAATACAGTCGCAGTCCTGATTTTCTGATGCAATACCCCTCTGTATAAAAGAGCGGCGATTTAGGCATTAATGGTACCCGCCAAAATACATCAAGCATTATACGCTTTATCCTTCAAATAAAAGAGTGCCTCTCGATAAACGAACTGCCTCGCTGCTTAATATTCAGTACTTCATAAATTACGGCGGCTTATGTAATTAATTTTCAAGTGGTAAAACGGGCAAATTTGTTTTCAAACTGGTAACTATTCGAATCTTGACCTGCGTATCCTTCGGCTTCTGAATTATTAATTTCGCATACGCTTAATCTTGACCATAGGTTTATTTTTAAGAACCTCTGCCTCGCCGCCGACGTTATCTCGCCGTCATCGGACACATAATACCCAAACTAGTATCTCCTCGTTCTTTAAGGGTGTCTGACCGTCTGAGAGGCGATTCACTTTGGACTTTGTCGCGTGCTTTCTTTCGGCATCTCGTGCTCTTTTTTTCTCTTTCTTTTTTTTCTTTACCTCTCAGTCCTCCGGATTACCCGTTAAATCGTTTTGCGATTATGCTAGACGATATAAAAAATCGCTCTTATCAAGTATTCTTATTTATACGCTCGTAACTTTCGAAGCAACTTCGAAAATAAATCTTTCATTTTTGCTTTAACCTTTTTATGTACTTTATACATGCATGTGCGAATTTACTTGATCTCCATGCGAAATGTTATTTGAGCTGTTAGCATTGTTATAAATAGAAGCTAATACATTTTGCCGATCAAGTTGGATCAATTAAAATACCGTTTTAATGCGAATTTTTGGGGAATAATTATGTATTCTCTGCATTATACAATAGTTTCAAATGTTTCGTAAGAAAAAAAAGTGGTTATTCTAATATGATATAGGACTTATTTAAGGCTTATAACCTTATTGACGTCATCCCCTTTTACATTATAACTCGGAGTCTCAAATGTCTTTTATGTTTTTAATCATCTACAAGCTTTTCCTCAAACTGATTTCTTAACAAATTTCTCGAGGCATTTTTCTATTATCGTTTTAAGGCACAAGACACTCTTTCCTAATGATTAAAACCATTAAGAAATCTGAATTCTACTCGTTTGGTCATTGCTCAATTTTTTTTTTTATTAAAAATCTGTTTAATTGCGATAAATATATATCCAAGAACGGAATAAACAGTATTATCGGTTGAATCGAAAACTCTTGTACGTCTGTTATTCACCTTAGTTGAGGGAGACGAATAGTCTTAGCAATTCAAATCGCAACGCATCTAGTATAAACGTTCGATCGACTTATTAAAAGTAAATATTACTTCCAAGGTTAGTTTGCAGAAGATTTGCGCTTGTTTTCACGGTTATCTGCAGCATCGACGAAAAATTCGGTTTAATAAAGATCGTTAAGAAAAAGAATCACGCTCCTTTCACGATAAGGGGTAGCTTTTAAAATTTGGAAGAAAACAAGCACGAGGAAGCAATGCAATCAGTTTTCGGAGATAAGATTTCAGCGCTTAATTAAATAAGCATTTTGAGTTTTGTACCAAAAATTTGGACTTCGTAATGGTAAAGATTATCGTGGATTAAAATCTTTCATTTTTCTATTGCGGAACATTGTGGAAAAATTTTGAAAAAGTATCGCTTTGATCGTCGAATCCACGTAACATCAATCAATTAATAATTTATCGAGTTCTACTCCAACGAATAGCTTTGCATTCTGAACTTGAATTGCAATTCATTATAATATTCTTTGAATTCCACCGCTACTTACTTTCCCTACTTTTTCCACAAAACAAAAGAGCTCATTGTTATGCTCATCTTACAGCAGATTACGTACGTCGAACGGGAAAAAAAACCGAACTATGGCTCATTCGTCTGTTTACTCTTAGACAAAAGCTCAACTCTTCCCCGTCTATTATCGCTCTCTTAGTCTCGAGACTCTTAATAGTTTCGCTCTCTCGCCTATCGTCTCGCGTTTAACAACGTACTCAAATCGTAATCCCGCTTCATTAATGAAATTCCGCCTCGACTCTCCGAGTGTCCCCCCGATAAAATCCCCGCGGCAAGTACGTCGATCGTCGATCGGTACGTCGCAAAGTAGGAAGAAACTGCATACACGCGAAATGCTAATCGGCAATCAGTCAAGGATAAGAGAGAAGCCGAGAGAGGCGGACGTGAGATAAATGGCAAAATCGCCGAGCGGCCCGCGTACGTACGTATACATACGCGCACAAATGCAATTTCCACGCGGCGCGCGGAGAGGCACAGGCGAAGAAAGTGCGCGCGCGCAGAGTACTGCACCCGGGCGAGAAAAATATACGAGCAAGGGACCGACGGAGAGAGGGAGAGCGAGCGTCCGTTTCTCTCTCGCTCGCTCGCTCGCCCGGTGGCTCCCGCATCCGGTGAAGTATTTCTAACGGTACCGTCGTCGAACAGTCTCCTCCTCCTACTGCCATAGGTCCCCTCGGAGGAGTACCGGGAGAGCCACTCAGAGGCGCGATCCTGCCGTGGATAAGTCTCGCCTGGTTATTTGCCGTCGGGCCGAGCCGCCGCCGTTGCTCTCTCTCTCTCTCTCTCCTTCTCTCTCTCTCTCCCCGCTCTCGGAGGAGAGTCTCGGTTATACATCGCGAGCACAAGAGAGAGAAGTGTCCTGCGCGTATTTGATAGGCTGCGCGGAGCTCGCGCACGCGACTGTGCCAGACTGGGGAGAGAGCGAGAGAGAGAGAGAAATACGCGCGGCCGTGCTTTTAAAAGCCAAAACTTTTCACCGACACTTACATTATCACAAGCTACTGTCGCGAGCGCACCACTGACTAGCGGACCGCACGACAGCCGGGGCTTCGCACGCAATTACATTTTTGAGGCTACTTTTTTTCTCGGCCGATACGCGGCTCCAAGCTTTTTTGTACGTTTGTGCGAGGAGGGACGCGACTGACGGACCCGGTCAGGTTGGGGCATTTTTTTCGAGAGGAGCCGATTTTCGAAGTTCAGGTGAGTTGTGAGCTTTGATTTTACTTTTTTTTTTTTTTTCTTTTTTTTTGCGGAATTGCGTTGGATGCATTTGTCGTTTTTGCTGATGTTTTTTTTTTATTTGTTCAAACGGTAAATAGTTACTTGTGCTTTAAGTTTTTCCTTTTACTTTTATTATATATTTTACAAATGTTGTTACTCGATTGCAAAAACTGTTAGAAAACTTTTATACATATGAATATAGTTTGTTTATAGTTGAAAATTTAAATTTAAATTTAACGAAATTAAACCAGAAACCATTGAAAATGTTGTCAGCCTAAAAAAAAAAAACAAATTTTGAGGCTAAGTATTAAAAATTTATTTGATTGCACGTACACTTTGGAGTTATTCTAACTATTCTATTTAGTCAGACTGACTAAACATATTTTCGATATGTACGCAAGACAGCGAATTTTACAATGACAAATGTAAAATTTTTCAAAAGACAATGTATTCAACTTGCACTTCGTTTAATTTTTGAATGCATTTTACAAATCCTTTTTATTTCGTTTTATTAAAAGTTACACACATTTTTATTTGGATCATTTTATCAGCAAACATCATTTCTCCCATCGCAAGTATCACCGAGAGAAAAAAAGGAGTAAAAATGACTGTTTTATATCGTTATTTCAGATATGAGAAGAAAAATAATGATATTTACTGTACGACCGGTAAATATTAAAATCGAAAATTGTAGATATGAGAAGCAAAATAATAATATTTACTATATGAACAAGTAAATATTAAAATCAAAAATTGTATTTAATTCAAAACATGTAATAAAATATCATTATTTTCCTTCTCACATCTGAAATAACGATACAAAATATCAATATTTACTCTTTTTTTTTCTCTCGGCGATACTGTTTTCCGTTTAAAAAGAAAAAAAATATCAGTTGCAGGAAAAGTCCGCACCGCGCGGCTTAAAAATTTTCCTCACGGATTTGCATAATTTTTTTGCAGCTTCCGACCTAAACGACATTGACATCATCGAGCCGCAGCCTCAGACGCAAAACGCCATTCAACCAAAAAGACCAGAAAACACTCACCCGTCCGTCAGCGCAAACAAACGCCGCTGAAAGAGAGAGAGAGAGAGAGATATCCGCACGGCGAAGGATTCCGAAGTTTACTCGCTCGCGCTCGCAAAAATAAGCGAGAGAGGGGTATATAAGGTGAAGGACACTCTCACCCGGCTGGTTTAATAGAAGTTGCGCGATCTCCGCGTCCTCGTCCTTGAACTTAAGCGCCGGAGGAGGAGCACGAGAAGGAATGCACGAGGAGCGAGTAAACATGGGCCTGTCAGTGTTCTGGGTCCTGTTCAGCATCGTGGCGACCCTCTGCGGCGTCCTGCTCACCCTCTGGTTCGCCCTCACCAAGCCCAAGCTCCAGCACACGGGCTGCAAGGTGCTCAAGGGACCGAAGGGCTTCCCGTTCATCGGCAGCCTGCACAAGCTCAATCACCCGGGCGGCCCGTTCGCCGCGTTCTCCGAGCTCGCCGAGGTCTACGGCGACATCTACAAGATACAGTTAGGCAGCGCGAAATGCGTGGTTGTCAGCAATTTTCACATGATGAAGGAGGTCCTGCTGAATAGAGGCATCCAGTTCGGCGGCAGACCGGATTTCATGAGGTTCCATGAACTCTTCGGCGGCGACCGCAACAACTGTGAGTATATATATATATATATGTATACATATACCTCATCGGTTTAACGAGCAAAAAATTGCCGCGGATCTTTAATGGCACTATTTTTTTCTCACGTTTCGACAACCCAAAAAAAAAAAAATCATCCGTTCCTTCGAACTCGAGAGCAAGGCGGAAAAACGACGCTTATATACCAAAAATAGCCTCCTCCTGCACACACCAGCGCGGGTGCACCGCCTCCCCGCGCCGATTCGGTATGAGTTATGAGCGTTATTGAAACGCTCCGACTTGGCAATGACCCGATTCGTCTCGGCGCGCTATCAATCTGGATTGCGGAGCTCTCGAGAGAAGAGAGAGAGAGAGAGAAAGGCTCTCCTCGCCGCGCCGAGAGTCTCGTGCACGGATTCCCCCGGCCGGCGATATTCGCGTACTTCCCGTCCGGAGTTTCGGGTCCCCCGGAGTTACGAAACTCCCGGGGTTAATACGCCGGGCGAGAAGGAAAGTCGATCACCAGCCAGAAGACTCTGTCGCGGCTGCGGGTTAGATAAGCTCTCTGCTCTTTCGCGGGATATATATATGTACATTGTTCGCGCTTTATTTTCTAGTATTGGAAATCGAGGAGAATCTATAATTTATGAGAGGCCGCCCGGATATTCGTCGGGATTCAGATGTATGCGCTTGCGTGCGTATACATCGGGAATACGGCTCGAAAATTCGGTTTGATTATATAATACGCGAGGCGAGAGATGCGAATAAGCAAGTTAATGCAACTTTGAAAACAAGCGCCTAAATTTCAAACAATCGCCGCCGTCGCCGAGAGACTTGAGAGAGGTAACTGTTTCCGCGTATATAAACCGGACGGACTCTTACGTATTCCCGTTCCGTAACGATCTCTCTCTCTCTCTCTCTCTCTCTCTCTCGCCGGCAGCAGCTCTTAATATCCCCGCGCGCCGATATGATCGAGAAACAGAGAATTGAAGTAGAGCAAGATCTTCGACCTTAGAGTCTATACGCGAGTCTTTCCCTTTGCGATGATTTTTTTTTTTAGCCGCCGCCGCCGCGCGCCTGGCTTCGCTTTGCATTTAATGCTGTGTGCAACGAGAGAGCACACTTTCGAAAGTTACGAAGCTATCGAATATAATGCGGTGTGCGGTTTTTTAGGAGCGGGGGGGGGGGGGGGGATTTTTTATTTTGGCGAAATATTGTAACACGCGCCTGTTGTTGGGACGCTTTGACAATCGTCGATCCCGCGGTGTATATTGGGCGGGAAACGCGGACTGTTCGACGACGGCGGTATTTAATTACAGCTTGATATCATCTTTGCAGCGGTAATGACAGTTTTAGGATTGATAAAAGTTGACGAGGTACACTCTTTCAGGCGCGTTCGTGTCTAATTATAAAGGAGTATTTGGTAAAAAAAATGACGTTTTGCACGGGTATCGCCTTCCGCGGCTGTTATGTTTAGTTTGGCGGATTACTTAGAAAAGCGAATTTGAAACTCGGTGCGAAGAATTACGTGTCGCATAGACTACCAATATTTAAAATTAATATAATACTAAATTTGATGACTCTGCAAATTAAGTTTTTTATAATTGTATTTGATATCGAGGCACGTCACAAATCAATTTATTTTACCTACTGCCTTTAATAATTTGTCCGATTAGTGACGCAGCGGCTTTTAGTAATATAGTTTTTAATGACTTTGTGTACAACGCAAATCTACTTTGTACTAAACTGCACTGATTAAGGCAAATTACGGTGCAGAACGATTAGTAACGAAAGGTCTTTCAACCCACTTTTCTAATTTAAATCAGCTTAATTCACTTGTTAAAAGGGCCGTAGGGCGCAGTTCGATCGTATTTTTCATCGCTAAAACAGAATGGCTAGCTATCGAGCCAAAGACTGGTTAAATGTTGCTCGATATTTATTCGAGTTGCAGTTGAAACGCAAATAGACTACCGAGGAATGTTTAAAAAATTGATTCTGCAATTCATTCAAAGGTAAAAATATCATTTTCTCTCTTCAAGGGTCATAACGTAACCGCAAGGAGTTTAAAAATCTAAACCTTTCTTTGAAAAATCATCGATCCACCTCGGCAAACGGAGTAGCAAAAAATATTCGCAAAAGTTAATAAACAACGTAAGCAGCAGGCCTGTAAATACCGCGTCTGTCTGACTAAACACATCTTGCACCACTTCACACGCGAACACTTCGTCAAGCCGTCGATCTTTTCATTTCCAACAAATGACGCAATTTTTCGCGGTCTCAAAAAAACGAAAGTTCCCGGCTCCCGAACCGTAACGGAGCCTCTCCTGCCCGATGGGTCCGCATCGGCGCATTGAAAAAAACCGCGAAAACCCACGTACTGCCAGCGCCTCTCGGCGCGATATCCTTACGCAGCAAAAAAAGCGTCCTCCTCGGAATTTTCAATTTCTCCAGTAAACAGACTACAGTTACCGGGCGCGCGCACTTTCCATTGCGCGCGGGCTCGCAACGCGAGTAAGCCCTGGTGCAATAGTCGGCCGCGACGGGGGGGGGGGGGGGGGGGGAAAAACCGGAGGTGGTTCTTTTTTCGCGCTCGTAAAATAGGTTGATAAACAAGTGACTCACCGAAAACTGCTTGTGTGCGGTAACGCACGCGGCATAA
This sequence comes from Ormyrus nitidulus, assembly GCA_900474335.1. Taxonomy (NCBI): domain Eukaryota; kingdom Metazoa; phylum Arthropoda; class Insecta; order Hymenoptera; family Ormyridae; genus Ormyrus; species Ormyrus nitidulus. Next base: position 7,762 of record UCOL01002764.1, on the reverse strand, counting down.
CTAGACCCGCGCGCAGACTCTCTCGTCTAGCCGGGGGCCGGCCGGGGAGAGCATACGGATCATCGGCGGCGGCGACGGCGCTTACTGTTATTTTCATTAAGCGTCCGCATTCTCGTGCAATCGCCGCCGTGGGATCTGGATTAACGGTATATCGCCTCGCACAAATTCACTTGTGTGTGCTGCCACGTGTGCTCGCCGCCGACGACGACGACGACGACGACACGCACGCACGCGCGAGACGCACCGCGGGGGGAAACGGGCGGCCGCGCGTTCTAAGAAAACGATTGAATCTTCGAGAATCGTTAACTCACCTCTCCGTCCCTCTCTCTCTCTCTCTCTCTCTCTGGCCTTTCTCTTTTTGCGCCGCGCTTTTTCTTTCTTTCTCTCTTTCTCTTTTTTTTCGCGTTTCGCTCTTTTTACTTTTTACGCAGGAACGTAGCGTCGTCGCGTCGACGTCATGAGGAAAATCAGTGCAACGATGATGACCGCGAGAGAGAGAGAGAGGCGCCGGGTCGCCGACCCCTCCTACGTGCGAATCTTCTCGGTCGTTCGCTCGTTCATTCGTTTCGTTCTCGCGCGCTTCTTACCCCGCTCTCTCTCGAGAGAGAGATAAGAGAGCGGTCTATTTCTGCGATAGATGTTATTGTCGAGCATAGTCTATTTACGGTCCGGCGATCGAGGACGTACATATCCCAGAAGCGCGGCTGATTCAACCTCTACGAATTTAGAGCCGAGGAGCGTAAATGAGAGACTCTATACCCCGGAAGAACCCGGCAATTGTCGGGCCTTACGCGGAGAGAAACTATTTTACTAAAAGTTTGGCAAATTTTATTAAAAAGTCCAGCGATTCTTTGACTTACGGCAAGTCTGTTACCGCTTCACTAAAAAGACAGTATAATTTTCCCTGAACTTTTCTCTCCTCGTACAGTCCGATCCCGATCGGACAGACCGATATATAACTTTGATCTTCCGCCTGGAGAAACGGTCCAGAGGTGAGTCTCCCGCGCCTCTCGGGCACGTGTGCGAACCTTGTGACGCGCTTGCAAGTGCGATCGTTTCGCCTCCTCGCCCCCCGGCATGCACGGCGACGTGTATCGGGAGCAGGAAGCGAGACGGGCCCGTAAAAGTCACCTCTTACGGGCGAATTAACCATGAAGACTCGGTCGGCCTCCTCGTGAGGCCTCACGGCGCCAGCAATTTCTTTTGCACGAATTCAGAGTGTGAGAGAGAGAGAGATCGTTGTCTGGCCGCGTCGATCTCGAATGCATGAGGTTTGCGGAATTCCCTTCGGCCGATAATCGACGGACGATATGCGCCGGGTCGAAACTGATAGGTTGAATTTACTTATTCGGCCGAGGAATCAAGAGCGCCTTTCGTACGTCTGTCAACGTTCGCGCCGGGAAAAACGGGACAGTCGGAATTCTTTCGGCGAGGTTCAGTTGCAGGGGATTACGCAATATTTTATTATTGCGCTGCAAAAAGTTTGCTGCCGCCGGTCGATAACTACGCCTTGATAAATATTCGATTTAGAAGCGTTAAATTTAGAAATGATAATTTATTCAATTCAATTGAATTCAATTAAATTAATGAAATTGCTTTCGTGGTTCGGTTGTGGCGTTCCGTCAGTTATTATTTGTCAAGATGATGCAATCGTCATTAGTTTTCGTATAACTACAAATTCAAATCCTGATTTTTTTGAAGTTTAACACACATATCTTTTTCGTAATCTTCATTTACAAGGTCTGTTACATTAATTCTGGATCGATGATTTTAAAATGTAATCCCAAACTTAAGAAACTGAATTGGAAAAGACACTAATTATGCGGTGACATTCAGTGAATAACATTAAAATTGTGAAATTTTCTTTACATCCAACTTCGTTATTAACTTCGTTTTAGATCAGATCTTCTTCTTCTTCTTCTTCTTCTTCTTCGCTTACTTAATGTCCCTAGAATGCGGAACAACTTCTGGGATGTGATACTTTTTTGGGTCAAGTTTAAACCACCGCTAGACGTGATATCTTATTTCTTCTACATGCATATTAGAATAATTTTGTCTGCTAGAACATATTCTAATCTTTTAATGAGTCATCATCTAATCTTTCGACTTTATATAACGTATTTTACATTATGTAACCAAATTAAAGAATTTTATTGAAATTAGCTCAACTCATAAATATTAATATAAAATAGTGCCATTAAAGTTTGTATTAGATTTTTTACATTGCTATCGAGTGTTAATAACATGAATGAACAGAGAATATAAACTGTTGAGATTACATTTGTCCGTCTATGGTAATAACACTCGGCCGAAAACAACAGTTCAGCATGATTGTTCCAATCGAAACTAATGTAACCCATATTTTATATTTTCCAGCTTTAGCTCTATGCGACTGGTCAGACGTCCAGCAGGAACGTCGCCGTATCGCCTACAAGTACTGCTCGCCCCGCGACCAAGAATTCGCCAAAATGGGCAGAGTAGCCAATAGAGAGACGATCCGTCTGCTCGATGCTCTGAATGCAGATACGTCTATCCTGAAAGGAAAAAGCTCGTTGAAGCCGATAATTCTTGCCGCATTGGGTAACATGTTTACCGAATACATGTGCTCTACCCGCTTCGATTACTCAGACACGGAATTCAATTTAGTCGTTCGCATTTTCGACGAGATATTCTGGGACATCAATCAAGGATACGCCGTTGACTTCATGCCCTGGCTCAAGTTCTTTTACGTCGGTCACATGAGCCGTCTGAGGACCTGGGCTTCCACCATCCGCAAGTTCATCCTTGAAAAAATTATCGATCCCCGTCGCGAAACCGAGGACTTCAAAAATGGAATTACCAATGACTTCACGGACGCCCTGCTTTTCAATCTCGAGAGGGGAGACATTCAGTTATCCTGGGAACACATTTTATTCGAATTGGAAGACTTTCTGGGTGGACACTCGGCTGTTGGCAACTTGGTCATGCTGGTCCTTAGTTACGCCTCTTTGAACCCGAAAATTCAGGAGAAAATCCAGAAGGAATGCGACGAGCTTTTGGCGAAGAAAATTAAAAATGGCGAGGAGCCGTTCATTACGTTGAGCGACAAAGGTAAAATGCGGTACATAGAAGCTGTTATCTTGGAAACTCTTCGCATTTCGAGCTCGCCGATCGTCCCGCACGTAGCTGTTTGCGACTCTCAAATTGCCGATTACTTCATTCCGAAAGACACTGTTGTTTTCCTAAACAATTACGCTTTGAATGTCGATTCGAATCTCTGGACTTCTCCAGAAGCATTCGTTCCGGAAAGATTCTTAAAAGAAGATTGCGGAAAAAGCATTATTTTTAAACCACCGCGGTTTATTCCCTTCTCCACTGGCAAACGCGTTTGCGTCGGCCAAACTTTGGTCCAAGGCTTCGCTTTTGTCATAATTGCTGGATTGTTTTCCAGATTCACGTTCGGTAAACCAGAAAACGAAAATATCAGAAGTAAGCTTCAGCCAAGTTGCGTGGCTGTTCACCCCGACGGTATTAATTTCACTTTGACACCCAGAGAAACGGCTTATGGCAGGTAAACATTAATGTGGAAGCGATTGTGAACAATACTTTTCACTTTTATATTGGTGCGAAGCCGTGGAGCAAACATAAAAGGTCTGCGAAGACATATTTTGTGGATTTTGCCTGTTAGAGGTTCGCTTTTAAGCGGTTTGTGCCTCGAATGTTTGAAGTCAAGGCTATTAGAAAATAATGATACGAACTTCAATACAACTTTTGCAAGATTTAGACTTGGCTGCTTTTCTTTAATACAGAAATATTAAATGAAAAGAAAACGTGTAGAAAAAGAGTAGTCATAATTTTTGTTGTTCGTCAAAGCATGTTATTTAAATTTATTGACATAGAACGAAAGTTAAATGAACAACTGAAAAATTAACATTCATATAGAATGTTGTGTTTAAGATATTAAGCATAATAAATATTATATATTCGTGTAAAAAATTATTGGAATAGAGTTTTTAAATTATCGCAAACAAATTTCGTAAAAAGAATAATTTAACATTTTTAAAGAAAAATTATTGATTAAATAGTCTAAGGATTGATAGAAATTATTTTAATTATCGTCAACCCCACTGTATAAACTATTTAATCGATAAGAATTATAAGAATTCGACTAGTTTTATATTATTAAAATACTGACGAAGTCATTGTTCAATGCATTTTTTAAAAAAAGTAGTTTTAAAAATATTTGAAATTTAAAAAAAGTATTGCAAATGCAATACATAAATTTAAAAAATAAAATAAATAAAATAAACAAATATTTTGTTTATTAATTATTTAATTTTATTTTTCGTAGTTTATTAATTAACGTGACATTAATTTGAGCTTTCAAAGTGCTTAACTCAAAGTAGTAGCAAAAAATTTTGTATACTTTAAAGTATATTTTAAAAATTGACATACTTTCAAGAATACAAAATAAATCTCGTAAAAAAGTAGTATCTGAATGCTCGTAGTAAATGATCCACTCGACAAGACTGATTGTCATTTATAGAATGTAGATGTTCTTTAATGATTGTTGCTATAAAGTGTTTTAATAAAAAATGTTATGTATGTTATAAGAAACTGTATACACGAATAAATGTTTATAATATTTAACGTATTATTATATAAAATTAGGGGATTTAAAGCATCCTACAGTTTGAACATTCTAATAATTCTGAAATTGTTCAAATCAGAATGAGAATGTTCTTTTATATTATATGTAAGATTATTGTATCATCGCATCACATTATGTCATTTTTAAAGAAGTGAATATGTATTCATAGTTCAAAGCTTTATATCTGCAGACTGTGCATTTTGTTTATATTATTGTAAGAACAATTTTCACAGTTCACTTATGAATGATTACGTGTCTAAGATTTACTTCTTTATTATTTTACGTTTTCTTATGTACATAGAAGTTTTTACAAGTTAAATTATCTAGGCATACTTTCGAAAATAAAAATACTGCTTTTCAAATTTGAGTTTTTAATAATCCATGAATTACCCCCAAATGATAAATAATACAATTATCAGATAAAAATGAAAAATTTTTAAAGAGTAGCTTTTTTAATTGGAAGCCTACTATCGCCCTTGACCTTCGCGTTGTATAAACTCATTAGTCAGGCACTGATGATCTTACCTTAGACGCCTGCCTGCCGCCAAGATGCTCTGACAGCTTTAGATTTACTTTCTCATCTGTCGTGAGAAAGAAAACTTCCTGTTGTGGTGAAACCACAACCGGAGAGTGATCAGACTACTCCAAGAGGTAAAAACAAAATATTTTATATCGCGATGATTAAAATTATCGCTCAATGGTTTTTATAACATTTTTATGACTTGAAAGATTATTATTGCAAAACCTCTGCACAAAAATGTAAATATTTATCCGCAAGTATAGTTTATTGGACAAAAGTACAGAGACCATCCGCTTTTCACACGGAAAATCTGTTTTTTTACAATAATTCTACTAAATCCTTTCCGCTTCTTGTCGGGTACAAGATAACTCGAGCGAATCGATCGAGTCTCACTTGTCTGGTACATCGATCGTACAAGCTTTTTAGCTCGATCCTAGACGTTGGCGTTCTAAAGGATCTACCCGAGCCGGCAAAAGAAATGAAAAACCAAGTGAGAGAAAATTCTCCTTTCGGAAGCCCGCGTCCCTGCCTGCCGTCTTCACTGCTCTTTTTTACAGCCTAGGACGGACGGACAAGGGGAGGGAGGAGGGGAGAGAAGGCCCTTTGTCGCTTGTACATCCATTTGCTCTGCCACACCGGACATCCTTCGGTCTGATCCTCGCTGCCCTTGAGCGTAAAGAGAACCTCGCACTACTGCTCCTTCTCTCGATTTCCTCTTTATTTAGTCTCGAGCGCGCGCCTCTCCGCATTAGTCAGCGTGTCTGCCGCGCTCGATAATGGCTGCTTGCTCTCCTTTCTCCCTTTTCTCACGAGAGACGCGCGGACGCTTATCGTCGCGAAAACGAAGAGGCTCGGGTGGAGAGGGGAGGGGGACGTCGATAGCCGCGATGATGATGGGTAATGGGAAAAAGAAGGCAAGAAAGAAGACGAGTTCACTGGGGAATCGCATTCTTCTGTCTAACGCTTTTTCAGATCGCCTATTCCGTCGGGCTCCGGTGAATCCTCGGTCTCTGGTCCACTTTGAAATGCCGTTTTTGTTATGCGAGCATCGGTGATTGCTTGTTATGTAAGGATATGGCGAGATCGTTCTTAGGTTAATTTTGTTTCTTCAATTATGAATTACGTAATTTGACAATTTTTGCTTTTACCTGGTTAAAGCTTTGATTATAATTAATTTTTATTAAATTTGATAGAATAAAATGACAGATATTAATACAAATTTTTATAATAATCTTTACAATAGTTTTTAAGAATTCATGCTAACATTCTATTTTAAATCAGGAAAAATTAGTACTCTTTCATTTTTGCAATTAATCTCTATGATAAAAATAATCTTTTATCTAAATCTTTTGCCTTAATAATTTATTTAGTAATTCCTAAAAGATGTCTTTTAGAAAACACTCATTTCGTAAATCATTCATTAATTAAGAAATATATTCACATCAAACATAAAATATATAAACTATATAAGAAATTGCAATTCATAAAATTATTGTACATGAACCTGAAATACTATCACATAAAAGATTATTTACGACTTCACTTTTTGAGTTTTAAGAGATAACCTGTTTAAAATTATTTCTTTCGTGATTGTTTTTGGTGGTTTGTTTTAAATAGTTGGGGGATTTTTAAAACATTATGAAGATTAAAAAGAATGTCATTTAAAATTATATTTATTATAGAATCTGGTTGATTTTTAAAATTAATCATTTTAGAAACTTTCTTAATTTTCTAGTAAGAGTTGCACTTGAAAATTACGAAATGAGGAATGCACAAAAGGAATTCATAATGTTTGTGCATCAAACATATTATTTATTCCTCTTCTTATTCCTTGTTCCTGCTTTTATCGTTACATGCTGCTCTTGTTGTAAAAGCAAACACAACTATTCTTTGGGAGAACATTTTTTTGTGACATTTGTATACGTACATTATTTATTGAATTTTAATTTTACACCGTTGAAAATCGACGTTTCTTCTATTTAATATATTTTCCTTTTTCATTTGTGTTGGTTGAGACATATTTAAATTTTTCGGTTCAAAGGTTGATACTGACAACTGTCAAAAGCATGTGACCTTCGTTCAGTAATGAGAATGATGAAGCCACACAAATTTACGAAAAAGAAATAGAGATAGAAGGTTAAATTAGATGCTGATAAGTTTTTCAATATAAATACAAGCTGGATGAATTCCATAAATTTCTTTAGATTTTAAGAAGCCACATTAAAATATGAAAAAGATTTAAATGATAATCAATGCTGGTTTAATTAGATTAAAAATGAATACTTACGTAAGTAAATAGAATCGAAATAAACTTTAAACTTTAAATTCTGTGAGTCAGATACAAAAACCATTCGCGAGTTTAAAGCATCATCTAAAAAATATGTAGAAAATGTCAATAGATTTGGATTCAATCGAAAAATGAAAATATACTTTGTCAAAATAAGTTGCCCAATTTTAATGCTGCTATAAAATTTATTTGTATATATTTTATAATTTTCCACGACAAATTCTGTTACCGTTATTGATAATGTCCCTAATTCCTTATTGATGGAATTCATCATTAGCATCACCAAAAATCTAATGTGTTCTCAAGAAATGTTTTACGGGGGGGG
>UCOL01002763.1:0-23212 GCA_900474335.1 Ormyrus nitidulus | reverse complement strand
ATATTGGAACGATAAATTAGTTAGAAGGAAGTTAAGTGCCAATGAATTGGCAGCGGTTTTTTTTTATTTTTCTAAATTATTAAGAATTGGGCTTAAAAATGTTTAGGAGGATTAATAACTGTTTATTTAAAATTTATTAATTAAAAATTTATAATTATAAGAAGTTCGTGTTAATTTTAATTATTTGTAAAAAATGTAATATTTTTTATGATATTTGATATGTATTTATAATAAAATAATTTATTATAATTTGTTTACACTTTTTTAGATAATAGAATGCTTCATTTACTTTTAAACCTAATTTTACTTTAATATGGATTATAACATCAAAAAAAAAACATCCAAACTTTTGAAAAAAAACATCTTTCTAAAAAATCTCAGTAAAAAATTTACTTTTAACCAAAATAAAAGGTTAGTTTGATGTATTCCGCATTACCAATGATGTCAATCACATACTTTACTTAAGTAGTAATAGTAAGTAATATTTTGATCAATTACAAATAAGTCTCACAATACTTACTATGTAACATGTCCCGTTTCATTCTGTTCATGGTGTTAACTAACTTTCTATATTCATATAAATATATATAATTTGTGTATATAAACATCACATTTCTTATAAAATTATATAATGTATATACATATATATATATATATATATTCAAATGATATTTTTATATTCTGAAATACTCAACACATAAAAAAATGTTAGCATAACAGTAGAACATTATATAAATGATACAAAATAAATATTATTGAATATTTAGATAAATATGGAAATTACAAGTCACACAAATTGCAATAATTTTGAAAGTAAAAAAGTATGTCAAAACAATAACTTTATACATCTAAAAATCAAAACAATATTTTTTACATCTAAAAATCAATTCAGTTTTAAAAATTCAGTTTTAAAAATTCAAAGAATTCATAATTTTGACATTTGAACTATATTGACCAATCAAATCAAGCCTTTGAATTCTTCAACATGGCCACTCATCACTTTTTTAAGAAGGGAATACCAGAATGTTTAGCCTTTTTTACAAAAACTTTTTACGATTTTTTCGTATATTTTTATTTACACTATTTGTCGAAAAATATACAAACTAGTGCGTAAATGACTGAATTGTAATATTTTATTGATCACTAGTTTTTGAAAGAAATTACTGCTTTTAAATGAGAAGTACGTGTTGAGAAATGCTTCACGGTACTCAATAACATCAAACGAATGTGACAGCACGTTCTAGAATTTTCAGAAAATTTTCATCATTACTTCTATATTTTAAGATTATCTCCTGCCATCTTATAAAAGTTGAAACACAGCTCTTACAACATACACTTCACGTCGCTAATTGAAAAAAATCCGCAAGCCCGCTTCCCGTTCATAATGAATGGTATGTACGACTCCGCGCGGCACTTACAAAGTTAAATAGCTCCCAAGTATTTCTTATAATTTTGTTTCTCCGAAGGGAGCGGACGGTCAATAAAAATTATCAGTGACACAATCATCGACGAGTCGAGTCACGAGCCCGGCTACCACTGCGGCAAGCTACCCGCTCGCTTTATTAATTAAGTCAGTCATAATGTGTTTGGCGAGCGCGCGAAGAAACTTATAAAGAGATAAAAATCTTTACGGTCCCGGCGGTACGATTCCCATTTAAAGTATCGCTCCTTTGCCGATTTATATTTATGGTATTTTCACTCGTCGATTACCTCGTTCGCACACACGTATATACGCAAGAAATAATTGCTTGTATTTTATGTCTTCGGCCGGAGCGCACATTAATTTTCGACCTATTTCCGGGCTTTTATACAAGAGGTTTATACGAGCCTTCCGTATATAACCCTAAAATGCCTTAACGCCCCAAACAAGCAAGTATCGCTCACTTTCTCGCACATCTGCCGACCGCTTTGCTCCCCCTCTCTTTCGTTCTCTCTTCTGCGTTCTCTCTCTTTCGGTTAACCGGTTTTCTCTCTTTGCTGAATTACTGCATTGCCGCAGGACCGCGAGACGCAAGACGTAGAAACTGAGATTCAAGTGACCAAAAGAGACTGCGAGAGACCAGTTGCCGGCATTAGGAGGGAGTCGGAGGAGCTCACGGGGAGGAAGGACTGGTTTAATTTTGGTAATCCAAGCGTGTTTTGCACTGACTCGAGAATTTATAGAAAGGGTTACATTGTATACATCCACGAAACATGGAAAAGGATGCATGTTTGCTTAAATCACCGTCCGACTTCTTAAATCCCTTGAATTTCGAGTGGCTTCCAGTCCACTTTTCGTTGTGTTAGATTTCTATTAGTTTTAATTACACTTTTAATAACAAAAATTACTGTTATTAGCTCTTTGCAAAAATACAATGTAACTAAAAATAGATAACTGCATAAACACGCATGCGAAAATCTTTTAATTAAAATATTCAAATAAAGTTTCTTTAAGAAGTTTATTTGGGAATTAACTCTTTGTTATCACTTCTTTAATTACCTGCGGTACCAACATACTAAACATGAAAATAATATAAATGGAGCCATATTTTTGTAACCGAGGGTTTTGATTAGGCCACAAAAATGCAAGTTTCATTGAAGTTTTGTTGTTTCTAAGGTACTCGTTGTCGAATATTTTATCGTCATCTAATTTTTTTAACATTGTTAAAAAATGTATATTGCTGATGTACAAAATACTAATTTCTTTCTGTTGATTTTCCGTCCAAAGTAAGTTTCCGGACAACGGAAAGAGCAACAGGAGAGAAAATTGACTCTTCTTTTATCAGCAAAAGGGAAAATAAAAGGCATTTGATTGACTTTTATTTTACGAAGGAATAGTCTCACTTTCGTCGAATTTATTAAACATGAAAAAATACAAAGTAAAAAAAAGAACTTAAAAGTAATTATACTGTAAATTTCTATTGAAAAAAAAGGACCTATTGGTCGAAATAACTAATTTATTGGCACCGCGGGTCGCGAGTCGATCGCGTGACTCGAGAGAATTTTTGCTCTGTCGAGAGCCGAGAAGGTGTGCGCAAAGTCGCCAATGCGACCGTTCCGAATGTTGGCGAAAGACAAAATTCACCCGGCTCGCGACAGATAAGTGCGACGGTCCGCGAGGGTCGAGCAACCCGTAGCTGAGCGAGAGAGGGGATATCGTGCCACCGCGAATGTCACCTCAAGTATTGCGGTAATTACAAGAAGTGAAAACAATTGCGTCGTATCGCGTGATTTGTGAAATGCGGCACCAGCTCGTCTCAGCGGCGAATTGCTCTACAAAGAGCAGTGGTGCTCAAATATTTAAATTGCACTATCGAAATTCGGGATTAAAGGCTCTCAAACCAAGAATTAACCCGAACGTCGAACACTTTCAAACAACAGTAAACGATTGTGCTGAAAGACGCACTTTTCTTACTTACGAATACTTATGAATAGATAATACATGGGACATATAAGTTTAATAATGACCTCGTAAGAATATAATTAACTTTTTCTCCTATAAAAGTTAAAGTTAAGTAAAGTTAACTTTACATAAGTTAAGTTAAAGGTAAGCTAAGAAATTAGAAATATTTTATACTTCTTATTAAATAATTATTTAAGTTTCTCGAAACTGTTACGTGACGTTTATTAAGATTAATAATTAATTATCTTATTAGTTTAAATTGATTTATATTTCACTTTGCATAGGATTCGCGAAAGCTGTCGCACGCATCTATAAACGCTTGATATTTAATGTATCACCAAGACCTAGTTTAAGATACCTAATAGTTTTTTTTTATAGATATTTTCGAAATAATTAATAACATAGACAACTGTCGAAAACTTTGTTATAGTAATAATTAATTATATTACACACATAAACATGTATATCATAAGCTTTTCAAATTTATTCATAATTTTCATATCAAACTTTTACATAAGAAAATGGAAAATATTTTAAAGTATTCGAAAAATTTACTCGCATGTATTTCAATTTCCACGAGAACGGGGTACTTTCAGGACCATCCAAGCATTTTTACCAAAGTATGCAATAAATGTATAAACTCATGACTGCATGGACTACTTCTAAATTTCCAAGTGCAGGACCTTATTGTTTATTTCAATAGTTTCGATCCAAAATTTCACTGCTTATTTTCATTGGGTTGAATCGTTCTCACTCAATCGGTCATAAATTCGACGCATTTTACAAATAATTCCTTCACCTGGAAAATTATACAAAACAAGACCACTTTGAAATAGCTTTCATCGAATACGCAATATTTGTTTATGTATTCAGTGTTGTACGTATCTTTACTTCTAATAAAACCAGTTGTTATCAGATCTGCTAATTTTTTTTGTTTCAGAACTTTTTGAACTTTCCTTTGTACAAAGATGTAAAAAATAATTCAATGTCGTTAAAATCAGTTGTTTGAGACCATATATAGAATATTTATTCTGAAAACATTATTTCTTCCGTTTTGATCATAAATAGAATACCAAGGAAATTCGTCATAAATTAAAATCGTAAGCAAAAAACGAACATGAGTTTTAACAATAAACTAGTAGACACGATTTAGATAAAATAATTTAAAATGCAAAATCTAACAGTGTAATTGACAAGGTACACAAAAAGCATTTCGCTCTAAATGCACTTCATCCTCATTCGGCGCTCGAGTACCACAATGGGCTGTTTCTGCACGAGTCGAGTAAATAATTCCTTATTCGCTCGGTCGGCGCATTGTAGTCGAAGAGTAACAACAGCAACAGCAGCGGCGGCGGCGGCGGCGGCGGCAGCAGCAGCAGCTCCGGAAGAACTGGTTTAGCTCGGGTAATCCCGAGGCGTGTCCTGTTCTCCCACAGGATCCGCAGATAAGGACCTTCGCGCTTGGCGGCAGCCGGATATAGGTGCGATAACTTCTGGCGAGGGCGCAGGTGGCCGTTTCAAACCGCGCGACACCGCCGCTTTATTTCTCCCGTTCTATACACATCCCTCTAATTTTTACGGACGGAGAGCAGCCCCTTCTCCGCTCTTTCTTCCGCTATGAATTACCGCGATCGGCGCACGTACGAATTACGGGGAAGAAAGAAGACGCGCCCGGGATTTGTCGCTCCGCCGCGCGATTTATGGGCAAATGCCTGAAAAAATAATCGCGGGTAATTGAGTGCGGGGTGGGGGAGATTACCGCGGGAGGAAACAGTGAATTTATTATATTGGAAGGAAGGACGGATTCGCTTAGGGAGAGGCAGGAAGCGAGCCTACCTAATACGGCGAACGCTTCGCTCTGAGCGATTCGCCAGTTTTATATGTAGAGGCTTGTCTGTAATTTTTCGTTGCTTCTTTCTCCTTCGCTCGCTCGCCGAGCGTCCAGTTGTATACCGCAGGGAGGTTAACTCTCGAGCCTTAAACTTGCTTATTATCCTTAGACAGTAATGATTTATGCAATTTCATTTTTCAATTATATCGCGGAGTGAGTTTCATTACATGAATCATTAAATAAGGCAAGAGAGCCTTTTGTATTCCGCTCGGGGGTATTTAAAGCCGTTTCTTTCGACCGTGTTTACCGATGTCTACACGCGCGCTTTACATTCACTTTTTTATGTAAATAAGTTGTTCGCCGATTGAGGAACGCACTTAATTTCGCGCGGGGTTAATAAAAGAGCTGTAATGCGGAGATATAAATTTGCGCGATGCGCCGTTTAAGAAGGTTGAAAATTACGCCGGTGAATTTTTTTTTTTTCGTTCAAGAAATTTATAAGGCGAATTAATGATACCTGCTTATTGTAACAAGATACGCTTAAGCAGCTACTAATATTTTTATGCGGAAATATCGTTTTAAAAATCCTTTCCATTTACGCTGGATGAAAAAAATTGTAATTGAATGCACCATTATTACAGTGGATGTTATCGACTAAATCATTAATTAGCGGGTACGTTTATTTTTTATTACCACAAGCATAAATTAACTTATTTTGAATATACGAACTTTTTTCCAATTGATTTAGAAAATAATCATTTAAATAAATAAAGATTTGCAGTACATATAAATTTTCACTACACGAGTGAAAAAAAATAAGCCGCTCAAAAATTGAATAATAAAACCTTTTCCTCTAATCATAAAGACACATCTTTTACCGCAATGCGTTTGATGCTAAGTCAGCGTGTATAAAAGGCATCCTTAAAGACCCGGTAATAAATAAAAGTGCGGCGTCTACGTCTGCGGCGCGATTATAATTAGCAGCACGAAGCGACTGCGTATGCGGAGATTCCTCCTGGGAAATCGTGCATATCTTGAAAAATTAGAATGGTTTTATATTTATACTTACACAGGGCAGCAGCAGCAGCAGCAGCAGCAGCAGCAGCGCTCTCGGAGGGGAGAGAAAAAAGAATAATGCCGAGGAGAGGCGGCGGCGTAACATCTCGTGATAAACTTGCCGCGTGCCGCCTTAAAGAAATCGCGAGACGCGCCCATTCACGCGCCTGACTAACGTAAATAAAGGGGCACCTAATTCATGGCTGGAATTTATTAAAACAAACGATTTTACTTAAGGAAGTTTAAACGAATAATTGGCTCGAGAATGTTATAATTAACTTACTCGCGGTGGGGATTATTTTACAAATTGATGGCTTTGCCGGGGCATTATAAACTGCGCATGAATTTGCGACGAGAATGTATTGTACATCGACAAGAGTCGAAGGATAATTGTTGGACTTGAGCAATCGTAACGATCGCCGAAGAGAATTAGAAGAATCATTTTTCCCACTTTCGGAGCGATAAATTAGACAGTTTATTTTTTTAGTCTCTCGACGTATGCGCTAGGCGAAGCAGTCTGCGAGTTTCAATATTAACGAGGAGCCCCTTTGAAAGAAACATTCTTGCTGGAAAAAACTGTTGGTAATCCAGAAATCGCCTTAAGAGAAACGCCGAGGCGCGAACTAATACGAAAATAGCGAAACGCCGAGGATCACACCGCTCTCGAGCTTGCATGTTTAGCTTTCGCTCGCCGGCGAGATTAAAATTCTTCCCCGGCGAAAGATGCACGCGAACTTTTTTATTATTTAATAAGGTTCGCGCGCGCGCGCGCACAGCCGGAGTCGGCGAGGGCGAGAGGGATACACAGATAATAGGGAAAGAGGAGAGAGACCGGAAAATAATTCAAGACGTTGTTTATGGAGTTTTAAACTCGCGCGCGGAGCCTGCCGCCCGAGCAAATTATTAAAGAAAGTTCGTTTGTTTTATTATTCCGCTCGACTTCTTAGGGCCGCCTCGAGCTTAAATCCAAGGAGAGCGTTCGCGAATTATTTTAATAACTTTCATAAGTCAAGCCTCCGCTACGACGTCACGTTCACCTTTCCTTCGTTAATTCTTTTTTTCCTGCTTAAGCCTTCAAGTATGCGGTTCATTCCTTTTTAGCTTTATCACTGTTATGATGACCGCGTTTTTTTTCTTCTCTTTTTTTTTAAGTCGCAGGTAACGAGGGAGATTTTACGGCGAGCCGAGAAAGGGGGCTAAACTTTGCCGTTGTCTTCTAAGATGATCTTATTTTATGCAAAGAGTTGATGCAGAATCTCGGTAATAATGAAATATCATAAGCAGGATCAGCGCCGCTTGTTTGGCAAAGCAGCAGCGCGATTTTCGCGCCATCAAAGTGCAAATCCTGCTTTATAAATAGATTATTTGCGGCGAGAAATCCCGGGAGAGAAAAATATTCTACCGGGAGAATATGTTGCGCGAGGAAAAATATTTTGTAAGGAATGCAACAAGCTCTGACATGTTTTCTTCGGGTTCTCATTTTTACTCTTCAAATGCGGAGAGAATAAAAGCAGCAGGGACGGAGATTGCAAAGTTGCTTCAGGAAATCACCCAAACATTTGCCGCAAGTCTAAGAAAAGTATTCCCGGGACGGGCTGCGTAAAAATAAGTGTTCCGAAAACAACCGCATTTTTGCCAAGTACTATATTTACTTACAACGTATGCTCGCCATTTGAACCTCCTAAAAAAGGAAGTATCAAGGTAAAGAAAATAAATAAAACAGGTGATTATGCTTTAAAGCTGCTTTTTTCAGGAGGACGTTAAAAATATAAATCGTATTTAAAACTTGACTCTCACGCAAGAGGCGAGCAACAATAATAATAGACCGCTTTAATGATAAATAATTTTTTTTTTTTTTTGAAACAGTACAAAGCAATTAAATACTTCCGATAAACGATATTTTTCTTTCGAGCGAATAACGCTCTTCCTCCCTTGGAATAATCTCAGTTTACCGAAAACTCGTCTATAAATTAAGTAAGGCAGCGGAAATAAGGGTCGGCCGGGGCTCGAAGGGTGGGCATTGAAAAAACCTGTTGGAAGCCCTTAGCATCGCACTCTGCGCAAACAAATTAGTGGAGAGCACATATAGGCGGCCGGCACCTCTGCTCGCGCACAGAGCACGTGCATGTGTATTAGAGAGAGAGAGAGAGAGAGAGAGAGAGAGAGAGAGAGAGAGGTTCCTCCGGCGTGGCTGGCGACTCGTGTCATCAATCACCCGAGGGCCGGCTTTGGCCGAAGCGCGCGCTGGAAAGCGCCCCGTGAAACCACTCTCGACAAGCTTCTGTCTCAACGCCCCGCAGCGACGCTGGCAGCCCCTTCGCCTCCGATACACATACACACCCGGTCGCAGTCGAATATCCCCATGCGCGAATATGGAACGCGAGGGAGAGACGCCAAAGCTGCCAAGGAGACGGATGGAAAATTTCATTTTGCGAGATTCTCCAGACCGTTCGAATGGCTTTGGATAGCTGATGAGCGAAGGCCAATACTGTAGGAAGGGTTTATAATTCTGCCGCACTTTTTTATTAACCTCCGAAAGAAGGAATTCAGTAATCTTTTATTTACCCCGAAAAGACTAACATTCAAGGTTGGCAACAGCACCGCCCCGAGCTTTAAAATTTTTCTACTTATAACGAGATTACGCTGCGATCCGAAAGCCGTCCGCAAACAGGGTAAACCAAAAGTGATGAAAAATGACAGCCGGGCCGAAGCGTCGGAAAGGGGGGGCAAGAAAGAAATCCGTCAAAATCCCCGACGCGCGCTCAGCTCCGGAGATCGGGCGCTGCACGCGCCGCGCGCGACATATCGGGGGTTATTTGCGGGGTCAACGCGCCGCGGGATATATTCGACGTCCGCGTCAGGCCGCGATGGTTAATGACTGGGCTGTTCGGCCCTGATTTTTCGGGGGCTAATGCCGCGCCGAGAGAGCTGGTTTCGCGCGCGCGGCCGAGCGCGGATTAGCTTTTAAGGGATGACGGAGCTGCTTTTACGGCGAACCGGCAGGAGGGGTGAAGCTGCTGCCTGCGCCCGATTAGCTTGGCATTGCAAATTAGCGGGACAGCCGAGGATTTCGGACGGGGTCATGGGAGTTGTGCACGGAATTAGGTGCGTTTTTTTTCGCTCCGACGACGGGTGGAAAAAAAAACGAGGCTGGGAAAAGTTTCGAATGAAACTCGGGCGCGCGGATTAACTTGTTGGAAAATGTTCCCACATCCGCGCGCGGCGTGAAAAATTCGAGCTAGCTTTTGAAACTAGTTTTTTTTCTCTCCCCCAATTCGCTTTTGCGCAACCGGGGCTGGTAATTGAAATTTAAATTTGAAAAATGTTTAATTAAATGTACAAGGTATTTCGGCGGGGCAGGATATATTTTTATTTTCCCCTCTGCGGCGCGGGAAAATATTCATATTTTTCTTGCCCGCGCGCGAGACGGCACGCTGGCAATTTGGCTGACTCAAAATTAGCCGCTTTAATAACCGCGGTAATCTACGTAAACGAGAGGCAGGCAAACGAGACAGCGAGACGTCCAAATATGCTCCGGCGAAATTTTTCCTTTGACGCGAAGCCACTCATCAGGCAAAGGCTCGAGAGCACCTTCCTGCCCCGCCGCCGCCACCGCCGCCGAGCGTCGAATTAGCTTTGCGGATCTCAAAAAGAAACTCGTCGCTCTCTCTCTCTCTCTCTCTCTCTCCCCGAACGCTGTGCGCGAGACGCGCAGCGACATCTTAAATATACACCTATTCTGCGACTTTTGAATTCTCCGAATTTCATTTCAGTCCGTCGTCGTAGTCGTCGTCGTCGTCGTCAACGGGCGGCGCCTCCTACCGCTCTCCCTTTTCTCCTGACGTGACATACTTTTTTCGCGTCAGACGCGCGCGCTTCTCGTCGCGCCACACGCACCGCGCAATCATTTGCCCGGATTTTCTCCGCCGCCTTTACGTGCATCTGTTAGGAAGTCGTTTTGAAAGAAGCAAGGGTTCCCTTTCAGAGAGGCTACAGCGGCGGAGAAAAAAAAGAACTGACAGATTAATCTTACGAAACCCATTGAGGGAAGGAGAAAAATGCAATAAATATCTTAAGAGAAGGATCATCAAGTCACTTTAAATATTTCTTTTAACGCACAAGCATGTCGTTCGTTATAAAATGTAAGAGTAGTTTAAAATTTATTAATACTCTTGAAGTAAATAGTTATTCAAATATACCTGTCTAACTCGGCGGGATTTTTGAAAGACGAGTCTCGAGCAACAGTACTTTTGCAACGTGCAAAAGTAGCATCCCAAAGTTAAGTATTCCCCATATTGCTGGGAGATTTTTAAAGCCATCGCAAGTCAAGAGATTCCCCCCTCTGCTCTTCTCTCTGTTTCCGCGACAGAAGCGGTGACAGCGCCGGCCGACACTGACTGATGATGCCGAAAGTCAACGGTTAATGCCGCGGGGTTCTCGTGGTTCCTCGCCCCTATTTTTTTTTTTTTTTTTCTTTTTAAGTTCTCTCCAGGCTGCCGCCGCACTCGTCATTCCTTTTCAATCGCTGCTGCCGCGAGGCCCCCGAGAGAAAGAGTAAAAAAACGAGAGAGAGAGAGAAAGAGAGAGAGAGAACGCTACCCCAGCACTCGTTGCTGCGACGAGAGTCGCCCGGCGAAATTCGAAACACCCCCGTGTCGAATGGTTTATTAAATCCGCATAAAAATAAACAGAGCTTGGGCGCCGAGCGTCGCACAGGGGGGTGCAGCGGAGATTGGCGACGCTGGGGCAGCAGCAGCTCCAATTTCGATAATTTGACGGGCAAAAAACCGCGCACTGATTTTGGAGAAAACCGCTTTTTGATGATGAAAAATTATCGTCGGACGGGCATTTTTTAGATTGGGTATAACGCTTTCGGAGCCGCTCTAAAATTCTAAAATTAGGATGATTATGGGACGTTGGGGCGAGGAATTTCTTTACAAATTTTATTTTACGCTAAAACTGTATTTACAATAGTAATTTAAAAAATGAAAAGGGAATTCGAAATGTCGTCTCGCTAAATGGATTTAAATCGAGCTCGTGTAACCTCGTTTCGCGCGAAATTTCTTTTGCAAATCCGCGACGGGTGAATCTGAAGTATTCATTTCCGAAAGTCAGCATTTCGGCGAACTTATTCAAATTTAAGCAATTCTCTCGCAAAAAATAATTATCGCACCGGGCCACACGTACCAGCCCGCGAATCGCTCGCGGCATAAAATCCCGAGCGCCCCTCGCGAAAATGAAGTGTGCGGAAAAATTCTCGCGCTCGTGGCTCTCGAGAGCGCGCGTCTTCATTATCCCGCGCTGTCCTGAATAATGAGACGCTTCTCGCTCTCGGAGGAGCCGCGCGACAAGGCGAAAAAGAATCTCGAGCAATTTTGTTTCCGCGCGGTGGAAAATTTGCATGAACAACGGAAAAATTGATTCGACATTCGATATTCGTACAAAGGAGTCGCGCGCGGAGAGCGACTTTTTTTTCGTATACCAGCTCTCTCGGCGTGTGTGCCGCCTCGGCAAGATATTGCGCAAGATAAATTATTTCGTGAAAGTTCCTTTCCCGAACTAATGATTTCTTATTTGCTGAGTCGTTACGGCCGATGAGACCATTAATCACGAATCGCGATACAAAACGGCACGCTTCGATCGGCCGAAAACCGTAACCGTACGCCGCGCGAACGATGAAAATGTGATTTGTTAAGGGTATAAAAGCATTAATCGTCGAGGTTTCTTTGTTTGCTATAAACAGGCGCCGCGGCTCCAAGGGCGCCCCGGCATTTTTATTTTAAACTTTCCAATTCTCTTTATCTGTTAATTTATCGAGTATTGCGCGCTTTTTGCGTCGCTCCGTTCCTCGATTCTCACCCCCCGGGCTAATCTAAATGCAGGAGCGGCGCGCGCTCGGGTTGATTAAAAGAACAAAGTAGCCATTAAAATTAAGGGTATCCGGGGCTTTTTCGGCTTACGGTCGTCCTTGCTTGAAAGCGGCCTTCGCTTCGATGAATCTGATATTTATATTGCCGATAAACGGGGAATGTATATTAAAATATGCAAATCACCCCGTTGTACCCCGGCGAGCCGGGGATGAAAATTCGAGTAACCCGCGCCGCTCCTCTTTCTCTTTCTCTCTTTTCCGCCTGCTCTCTTTCTGTTCGTACGATTAGTGGACGCTTTTAAAATACAGGAATGCTGAGCCATGAAGATTTCAGCATTTTCTCGAAGGGTTGTTATTCGATTCGGTTTTTGAGCCTTCATTTATTCCGATCATAAATTATCCTCTTATTAAATGCCATTTAAAGGGAAAAGTGCAAAATCACAAAATTATTAATCACTATTATTTTTTAATAAAAAAAAATCTTTTCGGCTGGATTTTTAAAATAAAAGAGCAAATCAATCAGAACGGTCTCCTTGCAAAAAGGATTAAAAAAAAGAAATTCCCTTTATCTTAATCCGCTGGAGTCGACTTTTCTGAGTGACGCATTGTCTTTCTCCCGTTATTTTCACGAGCTCCTGCATACAAAACAAAAAGGCCCCTCGAAGTCACTCGGAGCGCGAATTTCTCGACCCACCTCAATCACTTGGATGTCTCTCTCTCTCTCTCTCTTACTACTCACTCCCGATCGCAATATATCGGCGAGGTAAAGGTCTCTCCACTCGACTGGGACGTATTGGGTTGGCGGCGGCGGCGGCGGCGGCGGCGCTCGGCTGGCTGGAGATACACAGAGCAGCAGCAGCGGCGTATAATAAACCTCGCCCCGGCGATTGCACACATCGCCGGCTTACGTGTACACAATAAAGCAGACTTGGAATTGCCGCAGCCGCGTAGGTGTTGAACGGTACGAAATAATGATGATTGATCCCGGGGAAAGGTTTCACCGTTAAGCAAAGATTGGTTCACGCGTCGCATCGCGCCTTTACATACTCTCTTCGCTATACGGCGATGGCGGTGCTTAGCGAATGCTCTACGTGTGCTCGTGTGCATGTGTGTGTGCGAGAGAGCGCGTGCGCTTGTGTACTTATATCGAATCGTATCTCAAGTGTCTAATCCCCCTTCCGCATGCACTAACGCACTGCAATATCCCTGCAGCGGAGCGAAGAAAGAGAAGGAGATAGAGAGAGAGAGAGACCTTACGATCGCGGAGTTTACGCTCGTTCGAACGGTCCTCTCGTCTGTACAGTTTTACGTGTTAATGGCGACGGCTATGACGTGTCATGTTTTTGAATAGGGTAAATGAGTCGTTTCGTTATAATAATGTTATTTAGTGGAAAATCATAATCCGCGGATTTTTAGGCTCGAGCAGCTGCTCTTTAGTTTGAGCGCTCAAAATGATGGCGCAGATAAGTGAATGAAAAAAACTGCGTATAATGGTATGCATTATAAAACATGGTGTAATTTTGAGTAAGAATTTTCCGCGTGTATCCTGTTTCACTTTGCGTTTCGAAAGGAACTTGTGCTTAATTTTATTCTGTAATCGAAAAGAATGTCCCTAAAAATAAACTTTTTTTCTTTCGGCGACAAGTAATCCGGCAATTAATGAATTACATTTTGAAATTTTAGTATTCCCTAAAAATGCAGTCCTTACCTAACTCTGCTAAAACCCGAACGAGCAATGCATATTTATAAGGCTGGAAGGCGCAGTTGGCCAAAATAAAAACATTATCATGATTTAAGCCGATTATATTAACAATTAAATTACATGCGGGGACTGGGAGGATGGATGGTGGGTAGTGATTGACTAGTGTAGAAAAGATAATGCATGTAATTCAAAGACGCTCGGCGCTCAAAAGTTTATTTTAGAAGGAACGAAAACCTGCTTTATGCACATATAATTTTCCCGGCGGCGCAATTATTCTTGCGCAACTTGTTTATTCAAGAGGCTTTTTCGACACTCGAATCAGCATATGTTATTAAAATCGGCTTTTTTCCCCGCGAGCGGCCAATTGAGCAATGAAGAAACTGGAAATGCTAAATAAATAGGTTCAACGGTAACGCGTGTGAACCGCGCCGAGCGCTGAATCGCAAGTAAAAGGGAGTGAGAGAGAGAGAGAGAGACTATCTTAGAGGAGAGAAGATGGATGGACGCATGAATCGGCCCACGTACGTCTTTCGCGTATGAGCTATCAGAGCCTTAAACTTTTTACGATTGTCGATTGCCGGGGTAAAGCGTTATTATTGCTAAGTTTCCGTCTGGCGGCGAAGGACAGCCAGTTAAACCTATCATTTAAATAAATGAAAAATTCTCCCGCTATAAACACGTAATTTACGAGTGGAATAAAGTCATATCTTAAATTGTTTCTACAGATTGGCGATTATTTGCATAAAGCTTGCTTAATGTGTAATTCCATATTCGATGCAAAAATATTAACGTCAAGTTTAGATACTGCAGTCGCTCAAACGAAAGTCAAGTGACGTGTTGGAGTGCACGAAAATCACTTTTAACGCTAAAAGCTTGTATGATCATTTTCATTGAGAAGGAAAACTAAATAAATGATGTAGGAAGTATACTTCTTAAATATTCCAGCAATTACGTGCAACCGCATTTGTTGTGGATAGTAAAAATAGTTTTACAGTGGATAAATTAAGTTATATAAACAGACAGAGAACTTATACTTTAAATTAGCAGCAATAATTTACGTTTATTACGCTTGAGATTTGTTTTATAAAAAAATCGAATAAATAGTACCTTGTCATTAATTAAAGTACTTATTCCATATGATTTATAATTTGCTGCATAATCAGCCTAAAAATAACATATTTGTATATAAAATAAATCAAATCGAAGCATTAAATATCCGTTTTTAGCTTGAAACGATTTTACCCAATAAAGATTTAGATATTCAAGCAAGATAAAAAGCGTCGTAATTAAATCAATGAAATAAATCCTCGCATCTCTCGTACAAAATGAACGTTCTTAACTTTAATACTTCTTAAGCCGCGCGAGAGAAAGTGTCTGCGGTATAAGCAGGATCGGTAACGTTATTGATTAAATTCACGGAGCAGCGGCGGACTCATTAAGACGACGGGACGGGACGGGGAAATGCGCTGCGCTGCGGGGCCAATATCGGCCGCGCACTGATATTGACTGGCTTCATCCAAGAGAATTGATTTACAGATGCAAGACTCTTTCTCTCTCTCTCCCTCGCGGGACGCTGCGCCACTGTCCTATCAGGGCAATGCCATAATCCTCTGAAAGCTTTGTAGCCATAACGTTTATCGGATCTTGATTTACTTCTCGGGTAATATAAGAGAGACTTGAACGGCTCTCTTTGTATATACGTGTATATATACATATATATTTATAAATATATATATAGACGGAGAGTACCAATATCGCAGCCGGTAAAATATCTTTATGACTCGGGGCCGTAGTTCCGCCCGCGAATATCGTCCGTCGTTCTAAAATAAATTCAATTTATTTGGCCAATACTTCATACCTTTTAGCGGGATAAGTAAACGGAGAGAAAGTATTAAAATCTTCAACGTTTTTTATTGCATTCTTCTCCTTCTGCGAAAATATTTGCGAGTGACCAATCGATACGTTTAAAAGTTTGACAAAATTTTTAACAATAATTGTTTATTCAGTCATTTTTAATGAAAAAAGTATAAAACCATCAAGCCGCTTTAAATGAAGATAAAAATTTACAAACGAGAAAACGCAGATTACTTTTTTAAACGGATAATACCGACCTGTCAGATTGAATGTCTCCTAAACGTCCCCGGCAAAGTCAAACAAGAACCTTAATCCCGCGGTGATTGATGAATCGACTCTCGGCGCCAATCCTTTCCCTCGGCCGAGTCGTGCAAATGAACCGTTAATGCCCGAAATATAATTTTTCGTGATTTACCCAATGCTGCCGAGAGAGAGAGCGGCCGACGATAAAAATAATCCGAGACAACGGCCGACAAATGAATCAAAGTAACGCTCGCTGTTTCGCCGCACGAGCGACAAAATCTCAGACAGCTTAATTAAAGGGGCACACGCACTTTTCGCCCGTTATTTTTTTTGGGGGTTTTTTTTTTGCGCGCGCGCCTCTCCCCGATGCACTCGACAGATGCCAGAAAAAAGGGACGAAAAACGGCGGCGCGAATTTTTTTCCCCTCCCCGGGTAAAATGGCTGCGAAATAAATCCAGACGCCGCGACCGCGTAAACGCAAACAAAACGTCCCCGCGCGGAATTTATCGTCGGGCTTAAGTGTCTGGTTCGACGTGTTTTTTTCGCCGCCTGGAAAATCGCGATTAAACCCGGGATGTATAAGCACTGCGAGAATTTATTCCGAATAAGTTTTACTCGGAATTTCAAGACTGCTGGGTTTGTTATGAGTAGTAATTTAAACTTTATTGCTTAAAGGAGCTTTCTTGATTTTCGTTTCAGAAAATATTTTAGCTTTTCGTTCTTTGGCGGGGTTAAAGTTTATGCGGAAAGTTTAATAGTGGATTAAGGGATTAATTTCACTTTATCTAATTGAAAGATAAAAGTTATAGGGATTCATTAGAAAACATTTCGATGGACTAACTTTACCTTGTTGCATTTAAATCGTACCTAAATAAGTTCGTACTTATCGTGGAGTTTGCAAAAAGCAACTATTCTGGTTTAACAGGATAATTGAAAAGAAAAAAAAATTAAATAATCAATCCGCAGACCTTTTCTCAAAATTATAATAAGCATCCATAAAGATCCAGCAATTATCCTTTAAGCTAACCGATATAAATTAGCCAGACGATACCCCGCTTCCCACGAAATTATACGAAGCGTCATTTCGAAGCCGAAAAATAATATTTTTTCTTTAACGACTCGCGTGTGCCCGCCGTCTAACTTTACGATCGGTCGCACTTTCGTCGCGGTTTATCGCGATATTCATGGCTTTGCATACTGCGCCAAAAACTTTTTTTTCCCCGGGCACACACTTCTCTTTTTCGCGTCGCTTCGTTTTTTTTTTTTTTTTTTGCTCTTTTTTTTGTTTCTCTCGTAAAGTGAGATGTTTGCGAATTAGGCGCGCTTGGAGCGTTTGCCTATTTTAACATCGATCGTTGCATTTTTTTAAGGGAGCTAAAACTGCAGCCGTGCGAGCTATTAAGGAAAACGGACGATCACGAGCTTTTTATTTATACATTCCTCGGTTTCGTTGCTGTTATTGAGGTGATTTGTTTGACGCTTTCTTGCTAAAAACTTTATGCGAGTACATTTTTTAACCGGGGGGCTGGAATTTTAAACTTTAAATTCGAGGAAACGATTTGCCGGCCTAAAATGCACTTGCGAATTAAGAGTTTTTATCGTTTGATCAACACTTGCCTCACATTTTAACGCCACCGATTCACGAAGAAAGTGTAATTGTTTTCGTTTAAAAGTATTTTAAAAAGTTTCAAGTAAAGAGTAAGATAAGGTGATAATTAGCCGCGGGAGTCGAGGCCTGGACAGGCGAGTTTTTGCACAATATTTTAAATTGGCGCGTCTCCCCGGCTAATAAATCATCGTTGCCTATTCGCGGACGCGCGCTTATTTTAAAATCGTTCCCCGCATTAGCATGCACGCGCCCGGCAATTCGTCACGCGAGCCCTGGATTAATTTTGCTGTTTTCCCCACTGCTTTCTCTCTCTCCTTTATCGAAGAGCACGAACGAAAAAAAAGCCCCTATTGAAAAGCCTTTCCTAAGGTTCTGCAACTTTGCATTATCAACATCACTTTTTAAAGTGTATAATTTTCGAGTCTAATATGACTTTCATAAACTTATCTCAAACTCGGCGAAGTTTCCGCATTGAATTTCTCGGCCAATTTGAATAAAATAAACCTGAAAAAGTGTAAGAAAGGCTCAATTAAGATAAAGGAGCAGCATTAGAAAGTAGCAAGTTAAAAAAAAATTATGCTTAATTTTACTTCCATTTTTTTGGAAACTAGATCTACCGTTCACAATAAACTGTTTTTTTTCTGTACATCTTATCTCCTCCACCCTTCGCCGTAACAAAGGCTTTATAATTTGAACATTAAGCCAAAGGGGATGGGCCACCTACGTCGGCGGGCTAGTTCCCCTTTCGGTAAAAAAGCAACAACTCCTTTGTGCCAGCCGAGCACAAAGGCACATCAACAGGGCAGAATTTCGGCAAGTAGCACGATCGAGTTCTTTCTCTCTCACGACATGCCCAAAAAAGCTTCAGCTCCTCGTCAGCCGCGCTCTCGCGGAGCTCGCGGGTTCATAAAGAAGCCGAAGGAGCCAACTCCCAATTGATCACGTAGTTCGTGATGTGCTCGGGCGCAACCCACGAGACGTTCAAGTTCAACGCGGGGAGAGAGCGCGGACGCGTGTGTATAATTACTTTGCGGAATCGTACACGTCGCTCTTCGTTATTCCCGATATATCTCAGCGCGGAAGACTAATTGCCGTGCATCGCGAGAGAAGGAGAGAGAGAAAGAGAGCTAAGTGCGTTTTCAGCTAGAGAATTTCAATGCCGAGGTAAATCTGCTCTCGCCAGGCTCTGGGTGTGCATTAACCCCATTCATCGTCGGCTGATATGGCTGCGCCTCTCCTTCCGATCTGTTGAGGCTAAAGCTCACCTGTGACGAATTGGCTTTCTGAATGATCACCGCCAGGTGGAGGAGGGGGGGGGACTTTTGTTCTCGCCGCTGTGCCCCGAGAGCAACGGAACAGGCGATACCCAATGGATGTATAATTTCGATGATACTCTATGACTGGTACGTGCTTTAACGAGGTAAGGGTGTTTTAGTTCACTTGATTACGTAATCAATTTGCGGCGCACCGGCACGTGCTAGCTTTGAACAAAGATCGATGCGCTAGACGAGGGTGCACGCAGGGCAAAGCGATCTTTTGTACGGTGAATGCTGCCTCTAGAACAAAGAATCGTAATATTATGCGCTAGTTTAAATATTTGACGGTTTGTTCAAGTCTCTAACCTTTATATTCTGCAAAGAATAACAATATCTTACTTTAATACGAAATCTCAATCAAGATACTTGACAGCATTCATTGTAAATCAATTTCCGATCAGCTTATCTGTGAGCTCCTCCTCGTTCGATTAGACTGAAGTCTAATCAAACCGAAAATTATGGCTTCCACGACTATATCTTTACGAGAAAAAAAGAATGTCTTCCAGCGGAAAAACAATCATTACCCAGTCAGAAATCAGTCGTTAACGATTTAACGATCGCTCGTCAGTTAGCTTCTAAAATAATCATCTCGCGACACAGATAGACCGCGATAAAATCAACTTGGTTAGTCGTCGAAATGATTTCACCTCTCCGGCAGGTTTTTATTAAAGGCCCCCTTCCTCGCTTGGCGCGGCACCACATCTACGGGGGGATTGGCACCGCGTCCGTGTGTAATTCGTTGCGAGAGAGGTGCGCGGGGCTTCCGCGCTTGGCGCTCCAACAACGAACGATTCAATTAGATTGTAAATTCGCAGAGGCGAGATCGCGGGCTGCTCTCTCCGCGCGACTCTCAATCTTCGGGCTGTATAAGCGATTTCACGGCGCGTTTATAAATGCCCCGCGCCACTGCTAAAGGCGCGCATCGAAGATCTAACGGTACGAGCTGATACACTAACTGGAACACCTTGCTCGGCTGCGCCTAACATTTGTTTCGAGCCGCGGAGAGGCTCTCCTCTCCTCTCCTCTCGGCCTTAAGGGATATCTTTTGCGCGCGCCAAAGCGCTACTCGTGCGGTATTTATCTACCTATCACCGGTGTGCGCGGCGGAGAGGCTGTACTTGCCGCGGCGCAAAATAGTACGTGTATACACGGGTTTCATTGTGCCGCTTTCGCAAGGGAATACTGAGCCTTTTTTTGCACCCACTTTATTCGACACGCCGGCGGAATATTTCGGCTGCTTGCCTGAAAAATTGATGGGAGATTTAGGAGTTTTAAAGGATCGTCGTAACGGGATTGAGTAATTGTTTCTTCTTTTATAGGGATAACTAAGATTCCTAAATAAGTGGAGGTGAGCATTTTAAAGGCCTTTTATTGTCAAACGTTCCGATAAAATAAAACAGAAAATGCTTTTACAGTGGTGGAAAAAGAAATGTTTTAAAATTGTGCTGTATCGACCAATTATCCTCAATCATTCCTTTCAACAGGTGCGATTTCGGGGAATTCAAATTGTAGAAATCAAATAAGGCAAGAGCGAGTTCAGCTCCGGCTTTGTGCCTTCGACGGCGGCAAAAGCGAAAAAGGCAAATAAGCAAAAAAAAAAAAATGTAGGAAGAGAGAAAAAGTAAGGCTGAAAAAAGCCGGCACCTGCACAAACGAAACCTGACCATCCCGGTACTACAGTCGTAATCGTATAAGGGTGTCGAGGAAAGTAACGCAGAATACGTACGGTAAATCATCCAAACATGGACATTGCTGACTTCTGTCCCTGAAAAGTGTCAAAGCTACGGCTTCTGAAACTTTATATGCACGCACATTGTCTTAGAAGGAAACGTAAAAGCAGAGAAGAAAGATAAAGCACTGAGAGAAGAAATAAAATCTTCTTATCGTTGAAATGTCAGAAGTTAGTCTGATACATCGAAGTATATGCATTCCGCGTTTTCAGCTCGATTAGCGAGAAAAGGCAATCTCGAACGTAAATTAAAAGAAGCACGGCACACGTGCTCGGTGAGGCCTCGAGAGTGACGACCTAATGCCTCCTTAAAGCGCTTATTTACTGCTTTCAGCGTGGCTAACTTTCTTGCGGCGGACACACGCGCGCACACACAGAGCGAAAGCAGGAACAGGCTCGCTCGGAAAGTATATTATAAGGGAAGAGGACACAGTCGTAGCACGGCTCGGCCCGCGGTCATATACGAGCCGGAGAGAGAGAGAGAGAAACTTTGCATTCGGAATAGGTGCAGGACATAACTCCTGGGAGCTGTGAGAGCGCGAGCGCAGCCTATTTTGTATAACCAGTTTCCGCCGGGTGGAGATTTACGATCCTGTGCCGTCCACGCGGCCGCCGCCGCCGCCGCCGCTGCTGCGTCGTCCCTCTTCTGGTATAGTGTCGTTGGTAGCGAGCTGCTGCTGCTGCTGCTGCCGCTGCTACTTTGCCGTCTCCTGTGGGCCACGAGCAAAACTTGATGCACGCCGCCGAGTAGGGACAAGCCGGCTGAATCGTCACGTAAAAGCTGATGGCGCGTAAAAGGGTGCCTGACTTTGAAACTTAAACAAGTGAAAGATCACCCGTTTTATCGCCACTAACTTTTACCTGCGGAATTGAAGCTTCATTTGAAAGAGTGCTTTGAAAAAAAAAAAAAAAAAAAATTCAGTATTTTAGAAGATGAAGATTATTCCAAGAATACCATCACTCGGAATCTGTATTAAAAAGACTTGATAAATGTTTAAAATAGAAAATGTAAAAATCTTTTATTAAAAATCAGCAAAAAAATTGCTTCACTTCTTGCATCCGCAAATAAAACGTCGCGCGACAGTTTTTCAATCTACCCCGTGGCCAGTAATTGCTGCAAAATTCTTATCAACCTGAAGCGTGCGGACCGAACGAATATTTTCCCACAAGCCGCTCTGCCGGCGATTAGAAAAAAAGAAATAGAGCCGAGAAAAACGCCGGCGTATCCCTCGCGGCGTCATAAATCATCTTGGGCTTCGCG
The DNA here is from genome assembly GCA_900474335.1 of Ormyrus nitidulus. NCBI lineage: Eukaryota > Metazoa > Arthropoda > Insecta > Hymenoptera > Ormyridae > Ormyrus > Ormyrus nitidulus. The sequence goes on along the minus strand of UCOL01002763.1, from coordinate 1,359 downwards.
GCAGCGAGCTCTCTCGCGCCAACGAAGGCACCGTAGCACTCGGCGCCCATCAGGCCTAATTGTCATTACAAATGAAATAATTTCTATTAATAAATCACGATCGCAATTTCAGCTCATCATCAGGCCTCCGCGGATTTTTGCGCGCCGCCTCGATTAATCAGGGGCGTCAAAATCCTACTGGATATCGTCCGGTGTGCTGTGTGCCGGTGGCTGGCTACCTCCACCTCCGGCTCGTCTAGCCGCACTCGACGAGAAAAACATTAGCGTTAAAACGTATCATGGCTGTTCCCACGTACGAGGCCTGGTTTTTCTGCCCGGCAAAATAGTGTAATTTCAAAGAAAATTAATAAGATTACTGAGATTGCAGTATTATAATTTGGTGATAGTGAATTAGACTTTGCGAAATGTGTTTCGGAATTGTTTGGCTTGCGATTTTAAATAAGTTGTTAAAATGAGAATGTTTTATTTACTATTGCAGTTGTTTCTAGCAACAGTTTAATCATAAGTTTAAGTAGAAAAAATGCAATAATGTCAGACGGTAAAAGAATGACCGCATACTTTCATTATAATCTACGTTCTGCTTCTCAATCAATATTTTTTTAATCATCAGTATTAAGGAGATTAATGTTTATTACTCTTCCATTGCGCACTAATCTTTTCCATTAAAAATGTCAGGTTCGCGCTCATTAGCCACGTCTATCGCGCCTTTTAAAAAGCGCCCTTTCATTCTAATACTACCAGGAAGAAGGATAATTATAACTGATCCAGTATCTCAAAGCAAGTGGATCTGCAGTGCCAGATCATCGATTCAGTCTCATGCCGCCAAATACAGTCGGCGTTTTCTCACGCACAAAGCATCCGCGTAAAACTACATGCAAAGGCCATATTAGCTGCCGCTTCGCAGTACATTTTGCCTTAAAAATATCAGCAATCGTCGACGGCGTCGGCGGCGAAAAAAGACATGACGGAAAGGCAGATGCATAGACACGTACACCTTGAGAACGTCGTGGCAGTAAGTGGAAACCGGCGACGGGATGATCCGGCGGCAGCGATAAATTACGCCGCGCGGACGCGTCGTCATTTAATGATCGTCAATAAAGCGCGGCATGTAATCAATCTATTAGCCGGGGCCCTTTTTACGCGCGACACTCATCCGACGAGGACGACGCGGAAGCGCGGCGGAGAGGAGGCTCGCCGCTGAAAGAAAGATCGGCAGAAGAAAGATCGAGACGCGGGATACGGGGGCGATCGCCTTATGCGTTCTCCTCGAGAGAATTTGAATTTTGAATTTGAATTTTATTTACCAGACTAAGGACTCTCAGAAACATATACATGAACTGAGTTCCTATATAGCCTAAG
>UCOL01002762.1:0-23187 GCA_900474335.1 Ormyrus nitidulus | reverse complement strand
CTTTATTATTGTCGTCTTTCACATATCACTATAAATAAAGAATAATCGCGTTAGATTTACAAATTACGTTTACAATGCTTGACACGGAGCCCGTAGCGAAAGTGCGACTTTTGACTTTCTACATTTTGACAGAGTGACCGCGTGTTAATTCTTTTGAGGTGGATTACGGACTGACGCGCTCGCTGCGCGGCGCGTATTTATAGTCTAATAATTTCTTAATTAGGTGTTGGAATTTTGAGTTCGTTCGCCTGCCAGTTGGCGGAATTTTGTACTGGAGGTTGCTTCTTAATTGGGCAAGCTGCTCCAGATTAAGGATTTTGAACTGATGAGACTGCGTTTTGTACAGTGAATTTCTTAGTAATGTCAAAATATACATTCTTTGATATTTATTAACTAGCCAGTGATGAAATATTGTAATTTAGTTATTTTAAAAAGAAGAATAAAAAGATACGTCCTAGGACGTAACAACGGATTAAGACACAGAAAATTCGCTAAAATTCACTTATATTGTAGAAATTATTTTTTTTATTCTATTTTTGGAGGAAGTTATAAACTGTACTATACATATATACTGGACTATGATAATTGGATAATCATAACAAAATAAGAAATATTGTAGAAGCTCTAGATTACTTTTTCAATTAATTCAAACTTTCAAACTCGACTCGGCCGAAAAATAGTATTAATAAACTCCCTAGTTGCCCAATCTAGTATTTTTAAAGTTAAAAAGTTATTCGTACAATTTTTTATTCGTACAGCCGTTACAATTTTTTTAAAGAAAAATAACATTTTGTAATCGTTTAAACTTAAACTTGTAATATATTATTTGTGGACGTAATTTCAAAATTTCTTTTATCGAATCATAATATTTCACATTCTCCATAAAAGATTTAATACTTCCAATTTGATTGTGAGACATAACATAAATTCGGATACCCGTATTAACACAAACTTCCATGTGTAACGGTTCGACAATCGACAATGGTAAACTACGTAGTTTTCGGTGCAATTTAAGACGCAGCTGTGCACAAGATATTATGATATTCCCTGCGAATATGATGTCGACTTGCAGCTATTTGTCAATAATGGGATTTCGGCACTGGAATTGACGCTAGTTTCAACATTTACAACTTGCCAAATTGTTTGTGAGAAGATTAAGATTAAGATTTTATATATATAATCTTATATATATATAATATATCATTCTTCCATGTACTATAATGAATTTTACAGTAATGATATTTTATGTTTTAAAATGATCTTGTAATAATTTTTATTCAATTTAGAGGTTATTACCCCTTATGTTACACAACGTAAAATTAGTAATTAATTATATAATGCACCTTTCCAAGCGCACCGATAACGTTGTTTAATTTAGTTTAAAAAAACTCAATGAAAAATATTTTTATAATTAATCCATTAATTTATAATTAATTATTTTTATAATTATTATCTTCTGTTCTCACACCGCAATGAAAATGAAATAAAATTAAACCAAGACCTTCAAAGAATCTCATCCAATTAGTCCTACGTTAACGATCGACGAAGATCAGAACAATTTTTGCAAAGGTGCTTCGAGCAGTCAGAGCCGTCGCATCCAGAAGTATAAAATACCCAGTCGGCCGACAACTTATTGCGCCGTTTCTGAAGCGCCGCACGGGAATCCTTTCTGCACATCGTGCCCGCTGTGTAATACACCCAAGTGCTCTCCCTCGGATATACAACCGCGGTGGATTCAACCAAACTGCGATGCGACCAAAGCACGCGAGGGGAATGACCCTCTGGATCTTGGAAGTTTATTCACCCTGCGAAATTTCTATGGATATTAGAAGCGCGATTCACGACAGACATAATCTACACTTGAGGGTACTCGCACGTACCGAACCCCCTCCCCCGACTCGAGACCTCAGCTATTTGCGCTTCTAATTTTTCCTTAACCCCAACTCTCGTCACGTACTCGGTTGTTCGAAAATTTAATGCTGTGGATGCTTGCGGCTTTCTTTTGCGAGAGGCCATTTTCAAAGCGTCCTCGGTTTGCGAAACGGCGTTTTTTTTTCTCATTTTTTTTCTGTTAGAAAAATACTTTATAACGTAGAGTTGGTGATTAATTTTTTTTTTTTTAATCTATCGTGTGCTTCGTATGATTTATTAATATTTTTTTATGCCCAAGAGCGGTGTCGATAAAATATTAATTTAAATTCAATTTTTATGAAATACGATACAGAATATAATTTAATTTTTTACTCGTTTAAATATTTTCGCGTGATTAAAACCTTTAAAGAGCATTAAATTAAAATTATTTAATATTGACGTGCACTCTTTCCTTATTAAATTGTCATATATTTAGAAATCACTATAAATAACGTTTCAATACGTAATCTTTTTAATCATCTAAATAAATTGTGATTCATAAAAAGAATTTTTTTCCTTTAAATGTCGTTTTAGCGCGTTTTTTCAAAATATTTTTTCATTAGAAACTTTTTGAATACCGCAAATATTTAACTCTAAAATTGAAGAAGTTAGAACAGTTTGAAAGTGATTACTGTATGACGTTGCAATACCAAACTCGTCTAGCTAAAGTGTGACTCATATTAGAACTTTATAATCCCTAATAACTTCCATATAACTTATTCAACTTAAGTAAAGTAATAAAATCATACTAAAAAACGAAAAGCTGTATAAAAGAACTGCGAAATATTTCCTTGTTTTTATAAATTTTATTATACCTTTTAAACTTAAGTAAACTTTTTCTAATAACGCTCAACATTGAAATTGTAGTTTTCATGCGAAATCAATAAAAACTTTCAATAAACCCACAAAGTTATTACTAGATTTAGAAACTAGAATATAACTGCAGAGCCTTTTTAAAAATAGCCTCTTTTTAACCGACGGCAAAGTGAGCACGAAATCCAAACTAAAAGATATCCCCTTTAATAAATTTTAAAATCTCAATCAACATAGACTCGAGTGTAATTTCAGAAATTCACGAGTCATATATGGGTCACGTAGCAGTGAACGTGTAAACATTGATACTTGTTTGCCGGGACGCAGTCAGTTAGATACAGGGAACAATCTATAGAAGCCACAACGTGCACCTGCCATCCTGAGTGGCTCATGCACGGCATACGTGGCCATATTACCGACACTGACTTTACGGTAAATGTTTCAATTGCTCAACTGCTGTTACACCCCCCCCCCGCCCCCTCTCCCCTGGCGCTGCTTCCTATCGCTTCGATTTACCTTAATTTAAAATTCTATTTAAGGTATCTGGTCTATTCTAAGCGGACCGAAATTTATTAATTAATTTTCAAATTCTCGGTTTTGGAACGGAATTGCACGCGAGTTTTCTCTACGTTTCCTTCGCTGCAATATTCGACGTGAAAATTCGCACATTCACTTTCCAATATACAAAATATTTTACTGAAATACTGAAGTAACGTTTTTTATTTGTTTATTATTTAAAAGTATTACTGCGCAATTTTCAATTGATTACTGCATCTGTTAAAAAATTATTACTTTGAAGTCTTTTTTAGTCAAAATAAAAGTTATAACTTAAATAATAAGTCATAACATAAATGAAAAACCAATGCTCTTCCTAAACAAATATTTCTAAGTGAGTGAAATTAATAAATGATACATAATAATAATTAGTATAATCTCACGCAGAGTTGTTACGGATATTTTAATAGTGGTTGTTTTACGGCTGTATCTGATGGTTGAGCTTTCATAAATGTTGCAGTTTTCAAAATTCGAGTTTCAAGCCTTGTTATAATTTTTAACGACGCCTTCGAATTCAGCTTAGAGGCTTTTTAGTTTGTTAATTTTTAACTGAAATACTTTTTCCTACTTCAAAAACTAACAATTTTGAGAGTAAATTCATAAAATTGTAAATTTGATAGAATACGAGAATTTTAAACTATGTATAAAATAGGTATTTAAAAATTAATATTTTAAATAGAAAGTGTTAAATTTTAAAAAGGTAGCATTAAATTCTAAAAAAATTAATTTCGAATAGCGGATTTTATCAATGTATACTGAGGATTTCTTTGAAAATGAATAATTGAATTGCAATTCGGTAGATTGAGTTTAAAAGTTTCATCAAAACATAAAAGTGTGTAAATAAAATTATTTTATTTTGTTTCACTAACAAATATTTTTCTCTTCTATTCTATTACTACTGTTTGATGTTTCAGATTTTACTGAATTTTAGTTCTAATTCGAAAATTAAATCACTTAAATACCCTTTGTAAGGAATCGACGGCAAACTTTTCCCATTTTAATCGATTCCGATAAACGAAACAGCGCCGTAAACTTTTCATTTTCGATCATCATTAGTCAGAAAACTAATACATCGCGTAATAAAAAGCTTCATTATTTCCGCAAGTAACAAAGCTGATAGTTACAAGCCCGTATAATGAACCAATCCAGACGCGTTGGCATCAGCATCCCCCGCAAAAGGTCAGTTATAGCCTCGGCGAATCAACTTTGCGTATTAAGCGTTTTCCATCGGCGCGTCACGCCGCGTGAGTTCCCCGCTTGGCAAACAGGTCTCGAAAAAAAAAAAAAAAAACAAAAAAACAAAAAAAGCCCAAAGTGCGCCGCCGTGAAAAAAATGAGGCAGTCGCTAGACAGAAAGCTCCTCGCTCGGAATTCCATTAACGAATAGGGCTCGTGTGCACGCGCACTCGCGCGCACTTACGAGGGAGTTATCCGCGTCGGAATCCGCGGCGGAAAATCCATCTCGTTTCGTCTCTCCCTTCCGGGGGCCGCCTGGCAATAAATGGATTAGAATCAATACGGCGCGCCGCGCTCTGTCTCTCTCTCTCTCTCTCTCTTTCGCGTGATGCACGTCTGTACCGCGCCTAGTTAGCGGAGACGAGCTACTGCCGCAGTTACTCCCGTTATGATAATCAGCTGCCTATCCGTCCCTCCAGCTGACGCGTCTTTATAGATGGAAGACGCGGCTCTCCGAGGCTCCTTGATTGCTCCGTTACTTTCGCTCTCCTCTCCGCGAGTAAGGAGCGCACCCGGAGTGATTAGGCTTCGGTTAATTTCGCGAGCGTCTGCTCTCTAGCTCGGCGTAGACGGGGCTTTCCGTGCGGCTGCGATGTGATTTGTTGGTTTATGCCTTGTTTTTAGCTGCGGGTATGAGCTGGTCGTTAGTGCTGCAAATGGAGTTTTCGTGTAATGATTTGCAACCCTATTAGTTCGTGTACGCGCAATATCCGCTTGTTTTAAATGGGATCAGGCTTCGAGAGCTTAACTTTCGTTTGTAAAGGACAAAAACGCGCTGAAATGGGAACTGTACTGCAGATATGATTCATTCGCAAAGAGCCCGAATAGGTCTTTTAATTTCTAGCAAATAATAATTAAATATTTTTGCGGGCTGTAATGAAAACTTTTAAGCATCTCAGTCCTCTTGCACAACGATCCTTTTTTTCTTCAACACGACTACAAACCAACCATATTTTCGTTCACGTCTGAGCTAAATATTGATTTATACCACTAGTTAGCAACCTGTAAACAGCTTACAACTTTGTGCATAAATTCGTAGGTGCTGTTAAAAAGTAATGGAAAATATCATGCAAACTCTCTATTAGTGCCTCTTCAGTTATCTGGAGTGCTGTCAGGTTGGTAAACAAGGTTCAAAAACCATTCAACCCTGATTGTGGAATTGAGGACACTTCAATTCATTCACTTCACAAAATTTTCTATGCTTTCTTCAACTTTTTAACGAGACAAACAGGTCTATTAATACGTAGTTTGCTATTTAAAACTATTAAAATTGTGGTATAAATATTACCCTGATTTTAGTATATTTAAGAAATTATAAGAAAATAAATAATTTCAAGTATTAAATTCAGATTTTAAATATTGAGATGGAATACACCGTATATGAGGATACGAAGTCTATCGAACTTTACTTTCATTAGTACACGTTCATCTTTTCCGAACCTTCAGACTGATCGGTTTATAATATTGGCGAACGAAACTTTTTGGCCATTAGGATTTCGATGAGCGGAACTTTTAACTCTGCACGTTGGCAGAAAAAAACAATTACTGCATCAAGCGGAAAATGTGCGGCAAGTTATAGATTAGAAATGAAATTATGGTAATAAAATGATGAATTATTCTTTATTCGCTCGTAAAAGATTCTCAAACCTTTTTTAATATTTCTAAAAAGAAAGCAATAAGAACTTTAAACTTCGGCATCTTATTGAAGAAAGTAATAAATCTTAAAATCTTTAAAGAATTTAAGCTCAACACAAAGCTACGTTTAGATAATTAATTTTAATTAAAGCGTAAAGAAACTTCACAACTTCTTTTTAGTCGCAGCTTTGCTCAAATATTCTTCAAGTATTTTTAGTCATGTGCATATCAAAAGCGTTGCTTTTACCTGCAAAAAGTAAGTTAGCAAGAACCGGCTCGTACTTACTTATAACTTAGTGTTATGCTTGATAAAAACTATAGTTTATTATGAAATTTGCTTGAAGTTCGTAAGAAAGTTTCTATCGTGTATTGAGAAGTAGTATATCAGAATGAAATTTTTTTACGCATTCTAATAACGAGAATCCATCAACATTAAACTTTCATTTTAAGAATCTTGCAATAACTTTTATTATGCTATATATTGACGTCAAATTTTAAATAAAATACTGCAAGTTTAAATAAAGAAGATTTACGTAAATGTAACGCAAATATTCTTAGGAAATATCTTCTGGCCACGAATTTAATTTCAGTAATTATTAATTTCGATTTATATTTATAAAGTCATTCGATTTAAACTTATAAGTCATAAATATGTTTAATTTCTCATTTAATAAATGATTACGCAATTATTTGCATAAATTTTATGACCAAAATTTATTACATAGTCATTTAATTTATACAGTTTAAAAATAAATATTTGATAAGATTTTTAAAGCAAGTTCTGATAAAGGTAAAAGGTCAGAAGTTATTTCAGTGTTTTTGTATCTTTTGAAAATAAAAACATCCCAGCAGTTTTTTTAAGATAAAACACAGAATCGCTTTGCATTTTCAAGTAGCAAAAACCGGTCAATATTTCTCTTTCCGAATAGATAAATTCCCAGCAGAATAGAAAAGGATACACAGAAAGCAGGATGTATCGTAACATTGAATTTTCAGAATTATCTTTGGCGCCTTTGATATTCCTCTCTTTGCTTTATGAACGCAGCATGAATTTTAAACCGAGCACTTGTGTATATAAGCGATGCGAAGATACGGCGAATTTAGTCGCCGGTAATCTACAAGTTTGGCAAGAGTAACATGACGCTTTTCTAATTTGTCATTACGCGTCCCCTCCCGACCTGTAATTTCAGCCTCCGGAAGCAAAAGGAATTAAGCTAAGCGGTGTATCTAATTTTACGGCCGTATGTAGAAATCGCCTGTGCTCATTTTACTAGCAGGATATCGATATTATAATTAAAGAAAGTTAAAAAATTTTACAGACTTTATATTGTTTTTTTATTAAAAATATCAAATGCTTGACAAAATGGGGTGGTTGGTGTTTAGTATTCATTCGATCCCAGTACGAAGTTGTAAAGATATTTTCTGATTGATTTGTAAATCAAATGGAAGATTTTTGGCTAAAATAAATATTCAATAAACAAACTGAATCATGTGATGTAAAAACGTGTATCAAATATTCGTGACTATTGGTATCCTCTGACTGATGCCCAAAAAGGCGATGCGACATAAAACGATTCACATAAAAAGATTACAGCTTTCATTTTAAAGTTGAGACTGGCACTGTATTTTATTAACAGGCAAAGAAAGACGGAATCCAGGTTCTAAAATCTTACTCAGTGGCATAACTTTCGCTTCGAATGATTCGATGGTTATAGCAGCAGCCGCGCAGTACGCGGTCGACTTTACAGTCACGACGGCACGTAGACATAACTCAGGTTATAAATAATATTTTACTCTATTGCAATCGTTGAGAGGGCATAACTCAAAATATCCCCTTTGCCGCGCAAAGAAAAACGACTTGTACGCCGAGGATTCGGGGCAGTAATCTAGCAAATATATAAGAAAAAAGTTTCCAAAGATTTCTAAAAAGATTTTCTGTTGAAATTTATATCTTCGAATGTATACTCTCTGTTTCACAGAATCTGATTTCTAAATCGAATTTCGAAAATGAAGTTTTGAAAAGTTCTTATGGCTTTTTGGTATAAATAGTGATATTATTAATTTAAAAATTTCTTTATAGTACGATTTGCTTTGAATCTCTCTATTATACGAGTTAATACATCTTTTATTTGTCGGCTAATAAAAAATAAAGGAACGAAATATGCGTACATAAAAGCGTGTGCACGAGGCATATTTGCTTTTAATTTAAAATTTTCTCTAATTACTTAAAATCTCCTTTTTAAAATTTATTTCGCTAATATTTCAAACTCTGCTATATCGGAAAGTGATTGAGGAGTTTTAAAAATTTAATAAAAATTCCTGCAAAATTTTAATTTTGGGTTTTAAATATTTAAATAATAAAATTTTATTTATTTAAAACTGTAGTCTGTTTACTTTATATAATATATTCTGCGAGATATCGGGGAAGTGCAGACTTACTTTGCTAATATAGAAAGATTTACGAATAGGGAATTAATGTAGAATCCTACTTTTATGAATCCCCGAAAGTGTCAGATTTTTTTCATTAAATAGCAGCAAAGATTTACAATGAATATTAAAATGACAAAAGGTCATGATCACGCATACGATTTTGATCAATAATCCATTACAAGGATCGTAAAACTTATAATAAACTAATGCCAATAAAAGCTTTTCCTGATCGTTTATCGTATATTTGACTTTTATTTATATGCATTAAATTTATTATAATAAATAATTTTATTTATATGCATTATTTTATCATAATCATAAGAAATAATTAAGCTTAAATAAATAAATAATTAATTATTAATTAATTAATTTTATTGTATGCACATGCAGCTTTTGTTTACAATTTCCATTTTCTACTTAAACGATGCAAATTTAATGCTTTTGAAATATTCACACATCACTTTTACTTCACTTTTGTTGAGAATGAACAAATCACGTATGTGAACGATCGCTGAAATTTCATAGATTTTTGCAGCGGTCACTCGTCCACGTAGTGACCGCGCCCACCTTGCTTAACTTTGAAGTACATCAGTAATTCGCTAACCCACTTTCGAGCACTGATCTCTACAAATCATTGTTATTAGTTGTTATTTTAACAAAATTGAAATAATTTAATTTAAAAATTAATTACGATGCACTGTGCTATCGATGTGTAATTTACTATTATAACTCTTTAGTTTTATATTTTAAAACTTTTCTTATTTTCAAAGGGTTTAATCTTTTAATTTCAATATTTTATTACCGTCTGAACTGATTTTCATTAAAACAGCATATAGTCTGCAAAGTCTAATAATTACCGTAGCTTGCCTAGTTTAATTTTACTCAATTTCAAGGCGAGCACATAATTTATTGTTCAGAAAGTATGTAATTTCACACCTTATAGAGATAACGTGCATCTTCGTAAGCATTAATGAAAAATTATGATTTTTGCTTTCAAAATCATAATAAAGTTGTTTAAAATCTGAAAAATATAACAGAGAAACATCACAAGTGATATCAAAAATATTTAATTATGTTTATTTTTGAACTTTTGTTGTAAAAGTAAAGAAATAACACACTTTCATTATTAAATTTGTTATTTTCTTCAATATTAGTTGAAGTATTCTATTGAAATGTATATAATAATAAGTATATATATATATATATATGGAAAATTTAAGTTTAATCCTGATACAGATTTCCATGAGCTTTTGCGCACATTTTATATGATGAATAAAATAATATATATGAAATAAAAGTTGCATAATATCTACAATTTAAATTATATTTCATTATTATTTCATATATAAGTTGTCATAAAATAAAAGCTTGCCGTTAATTTTAAAAAGTCATTTAACATTTATTTAAGCGCCTTCAATAACATATCTCCACTTCAATGATATACATTAATTAATAACACATCAGTCAATAAATTAGCCTGGTTCTCTGTCGAGGAATACAAAATCTGAAAGGTCGCAGAGTTACCTGTCAAACTAATTTTCTATTGACATCGTAATCACGTGATAACTTAATTGATTGCAAAGTAGATTTTGGAGGCTTTGGTAGCTTGGACGTTAATTATTAATAATGCGATCGGCTTTGATGCATATTGAATGGAATTCGTATTTAAAACTATTTTTGAAAAAATTACACGTAGTTCAATAAATATTACTATATTTTCTCGTAAAGCAATCGCAGATAGAAAATTTAGTAAATTTTCCATATATTTTAAGTAAAATTTCCTTTAAAGTGTGGCGATTTTTTTGGTTTTAACAGACTGCAATTTACTATACATATAATAGTACAGTAATTGTTCTTAAAATATTTTTCTCCATGCAGATGATTAAAATATTGGTAAAATAAAGTTTTGAGTTGCCAATGTAAAGCTGCTTTAATATCAAGTGATTTCGTACTGAATCAGTAATATTGATACTTGAGATACAGTGGCAGATTATTGACCATCCGCACTGGTCGGTACACCAACCGTTGGCGAAGAACGAAGGTTGGCGAGCATTAGTGGGTTGGCACTCGGCGACGGATGATCAGCAGTGAATTATGTATATTTAATAGGGATTGCATTGGACTTTTTACAATGATTTTTGTTTTTTCAAAACGTTTTTATATGATTATCAGTGATTTAAAAAAAAAAAAATCGAAGCCTTCAATTTTGCCGATAAAGAAAGTTTTGATCCGACAGAATATACAGCTCTATAAATCCTGCAATCATAACATTTTTAAACTCTATAAAATACGCCCCGACAAAAGTGCACGTACGTGTCATTTTATTATTTATTTTTTTTTCTGAAAAACCTTAAACATGAATAAACGAGTAAATATATATTTATTAATTTCCTTTTCTATTTTTGAAGTTGTTTATTAAATATTAAATGTATAGATTCGATTAGAAAAAATTCAAAATCATTCAGGCAATTGTGACGCGGCAGGGCCTATATATAATACAATTATGAACAATTATTTTTTTATATACATACAATTTTATGAGCAATTGTTCCTGATTAGAAAATAATACACACTTTTTGTGCTAGCGAGTAGGATTAAAAAGTAAAAATGGAGCTAAAGTATTCCAGAGAAACCAGGGTACTTAAGTTTGAGAAGTCAAATAGCTTGATTAAACGCAATTTATTCAAGAATCTAAATTAAAAAAGATTAATATTATTGCCTTTTTCACGATTACTCCATTAAAAATCTTTATCACCGTTCAAATCCTCTAATCCCAACTATATACAAAAATGTATACTCTGGATCACTACTTTAAACGAATTCACGAGCGAGCCTCAGCGAGCGAGTTTTTTTGCTAGTATTAGTAAAAATAAATAAACCGAGCTTTCAACCGAAGAAAGCTTAATTAAACGTTTAAATATGCATAAGTTTAGCATGCGCTCTTCTCAGCTCTTCCTTTGTGAAAGTATAAAAGATTCACGAGTGGCGGGATTTTAAAGAGCACTTTTTATACGCTATTAAATGTTGTATCTCCCCGCTATTTCCCCGCGAGAGCTTTTTTGCGTTAAAAAAAAATCTCCAAATTTTCATAATCTAAATTCATGACCTCCGCACTCGTATTTATATATCCCGCAGCCGCGAGAGGAGCGAGGCAAACGCGGGGAATATCGTTAGAAGCGAGCTCGCGCGAATGATTTGTTGTTTGAGAAGTTTCGAGCGCGCGGCAGATTGTCGGACGGCTTCGAGAATGCGCATGCGTCCATTTTCGATCCCCAGCTCGCATTTTCACTTATATACAATGGGGGAGTAGCTGCGGAATTGCGGAAAGGGAATAACGTTACGGCGATCAAAATGTATTTCGACGTGCTCATCGCGTCGATGTGTGCTCGAACGTGATACATCTTGTAATGCTTTTCTGCGTTTTCGAAAATCAATATTTCACTTTCGCTGAATTACATTATTAGTAATGTATCGGTATATCCCTTTAATTTATGTTTGGTATTCTATTATAACTTGTGTAGTATAAAAAATAAAATTTTTTATAATCTCTTATTAAGTTAGTTTTGAATTTTTCAATACAAAATGTCAATAATTAATTAACATAATTTTATTGTAAGTTTTAGGTATTTTTTTATTTTTTCACCTATTCTTAATACTCTATGCTGGTCAAAAAAAGCAAATCAAAAGTTTCCAACAAAAAAACCTTGCCGTACCATACTCATTCGTACAAGCACGAATTTATCCGCTACAATAACCGCAATAAAGCTTCGTGAAGAAAAACGAAAAGAGCTTGCCAGAACTTTTGACCGATTCAAGCCAGAAAGCGATCGATCAAACGAAAAAACGAACTGAAATAAGGGACCTCAATCATAAACCCATAATTCCGGGCGCGCAGTTATTCAGAGCCCATAATTTACCGCGCGGCCGAGCTCGCAATTCCACGGCTAACCCTGTAAATTGCAATTTCAGCCCCGGCGGAAGATCGCCGCGTGCCGGTAGTCTTAAAGCTCGCGTGCGTATATACACCCCGCGCGCGCAAATCCTGAGAGCCCGATGGCCAACCCCCCCAGTCTTGAAGCTCATCGGGCGCGGAATGAAGAGGAGCCGCCGCAGTTTCCGAAACATTCCTGCAAGCAGCGGTTGAAGATCACCCGCGTGCGTATATATACCGCCGGGGGTACATCCGACGCGCCTCGTCCCGTAATGCATCGAAGACAGAGGATGGGCACGTAGCGCCGGGAGGAGAAGGAGGCGTATATATATACGTGGGAATGACGCCGATAGCGCGGACGTGATGAGCCACAATTTGTCATTTTCGCCGACTGTATTGTTTTTCGGTCTCTCGCGCGGGGTATCGAGTGCCGCGCCGCGGCTGCTGCTGCTGTCGCTGCTGTTTACGAGATATTGATGCGCGCATATTTTCCGTCGATGTTTTTTTTTTTTTTTTTTGTTGATGCTCCGCGCGAGAGGAGGCACTTTTCTTCTGATTTACTGTAGGAACTTGTGGATATATTTAGAAAGCGATTTCGGAGTGAGCTTTGTTTTGAGTTGGCTGGAAAATAATTGGTCTATAAAGCGGTATAAGGCGGTTTCTTCGTATTTTAATGGCTGAATATGTACGAAAAGTATAATATGTTTCAAGTCCATCGCTTTCGAGTCTTTAATTCAATAGTTCAGTTTTCTTAACAATTTTTTTTATGGCTTCAATTAATTAAGTAAGGATTTATGATATACGAAAAGGCGTTTGTTTGCTTTACAAAAATATTCATATTATCCATGCAGCTTTCAGAAAGAGTAATTTCATTAAATGCTTCATATATATCATTTCTTTTGTCAGTTTACAAGCGAACAATCCGTTGGTAAAAAGAATGTGAAAACTGCTGCATTCAATCTATCAATTTAGCCTCATTTATCTCTGAAAGAAAAGTTTCATCCCCGTTTTTTCTTTCAACCATTGTCCTGTTTCATACGTGGCTGGTTTGTACACGCTTTTTTATCCTCTAAAGCAATCTCATTAACCCGTCAATGCCCAGCCAGATGGGCATAAAGGAACTATTGAAACTGGATATAAGCTCAAAATGTGCAAAAACCTGCAATAAATGATTTTTCCAATTTTTTTAAACAATAATAATTATTGTTTACCTCTATTATCAGCTGATGAATCTTTGTCATGGTTCCAGAGTGTATCCGTGGAGACTTCAGTAGAATTTGACACTTCTGCTGTTCGTTTTTATTTTTTTGGTTGTTTTTAAAAACTTACAACTTGTTTATATAAATTGTAATAGAATAGAATATTCGAAAATAGGTCGATCGTCGTCGTCACCTGCATACATGTTCTCCTTGTCGTTCGTTCATCAATGATAAATAAAAGAGGATAGAGGTATAGGTATATCTTTTATATTTGGTCAGTTGATCAAGAACTGTAGTCAATTTTTAATTAAATAAAAACGCCTATAAGCTATATTTTATCATCAAAATCTCGCACCATTTATCTTAAACATAAACATACCGACATATAAGTGGGGAAAAAAAATTAATTTTTAATAATTTGTTTAAAAAATTACTGTGTAAATAAAGTGGAAAACACATTTTGCAGTTTATTGGATACACGGAGTCTATATCATACTTCCAATAGTTATAGTTTGGATCTATCCACCCTAGGTTTCACCTGGGCACTAACGGGTTTCGCACTTTCCAGCAGGTATTCTGCTTTTGTTTATAAGTTATTATAATTAAAAAAAATATATTGGCTCTTATGTAACTTTTCTCGTAGAATCGACTGCCATCCACAGATTTTCAATAACAATTGCTCTTCAAACGTCTTTTTTTAACAATTATTGTCTAAATAAAGTTTTATGGCCCAGATTCTGCCTGAGCATTAACCCGTACTTTGCTTTGTAATCGAGAAGAGCCATTCGCGATGTTCAAAGAGTTTAGTGTACGTAGTATAAAAGAATCAGCGTAACGAAAAATAACACGCCGTACCTTCGACTCGTCAGTAAATTATGCAGCTTTGTTTTGCTTTGTAATCGACAAGAGCCATTCGCGATGTTCAAAGAGATTAGTGTACATAGTATAAAAGAATCAGCGTAACGAAAAATAACACGCCGTACCTGCGACTCGCCAGTAAATTATGCCGCTCTCTCAAGCCTCCCTTCATTAATAAAATCAGATACCTAATTAATTCAGAGCCAAAAGCTCTCTCTCTCTCTCTCTCTTCCTCTCAAGCTCCCGGCTCATTGCTAATTAAACAAAATCCACCGTCTCTTAAGAAAACTCGGCCTCGCTTCGTAGTCGTCAAAAAAAATCTTGGCGAATAAGCGCCGGAGGAAAGAGGAAAAATCAGGTGCGCGCGAGGCTGGCTGCTGCGAGCGGCGAATAAATCGATCCCAGCCCTCTCGGTGCTCTCTGTATTGTCGCTGCCTCGTAATCGCGTCGTTAATCACGCGTTGCACATCCCGATAAAAATGCCTCTCGTTACGGGGGCGCGATAACGGGCGAAGAACTCGGCGCGGCGTTCGAGAGTCCAGAGAGAGAGAGAGAGGGGGAGAGAGCTCCGTAATAGATTTCGCGCCTGCGTAAATCTCGGCGCGGCCACACGTCTTGCACATAAGGAGCCCGTCGAAAGCAAAATCCCATCCAGACGCTACTCGTATTAGTGGAACTAACTCGGGGCTCGCGCACCCATACTGCAGCTTGCGCGGCGCTTATTCTCGAGGGCGGCCCCCCGTTCCTCTTCTCTCTCGCTCCCCGTAAAAATTGATCGCGAGGAGGTAAGGGTTATAATGAAATTCACGCTCCTCGCTCATGCACGCGGCGACGGCCGGCTCTCTCTTTTTTTTTCTCCCGGGGGCGCGGGCATAAATCAAGATCTTTACAGGTACTTCGTCGGACGATAACAGTCGATTCTCGAAGACCAGTTTGCCCACCTATATAAGGGCGAAATTCTCCCGTGCGCGCGCGTTACAATCGGTTGACAAAGGGTAGAGAGAGAGAGAGAGAGGCAAAGGGAGAGCGAGAGGCAAACAGTGGCCAGATAGAGCTTGTCGGGGGAAATGAGACGAAAAGTCAAGTGCGCGGCTCGGCGGCGAGAAAAATGCACGGCCCAGACAAAGAGGCGCGTGCCTAGAGTGCAGGAGGAGGTGGGCGCGAGAGCGCGCGAAAACGAGAGGGAATAATGCAGGACGGAGATAAGATTATACTCGCCGGAAGGGAGGAGTAGCTCCGCACGTGGAGCGGTGCACATACGCCGCCGGGTGGAAGGGGGATGGGGGGGCGAGGGAGGGAGCAAAGATGAAGCTAAATGTTAAAGAACGGGAAAGCGCCCGATAGCGGCAGAGGGAAGAGAGCAAGAAAGAAAATTCATCGGAGAGCAGAGAGTGTCGGCGATGCCGGAGTAACAGAGAGGTGGCAGAGAGTATTCGCCAAACGTGGAGATGGCTTCTCACTCTCTCTCTCTTTCTCTCTCTCACTCCAGCACGCCACCCCTCTGCGAGCGAGCGTCTGGGTGGCTGCACAGGTCGCTCGGCTGCGACGAGGCAAGCAATGCCCTTAGAGAGCGAGGGAGAGAGGCAGAAACGCCCTCCGTCCCTCTCTCTCGCTGCAGCGGCAGCGGCAAGTGCGCTCGCGGCTCTCGGCGCGCTGCTCGGCAGTCGCGGCCAGTATCGCGCGGCAGGAGGACGCGCGCGCCTCTCGCAGCTCGGTGTCCCGTGCAAGTGCGCCCGCCGTGCAGCAGTCCGGCCGCAGTCCGGATTTTCCAACGCTCTCGCCGCCGAGATACGAGAGGAGGATGCCTCGTCGCAATCGCCGGTACAGTGCCGACAGTGTCCAAGCCGACGAGCGCCGGCCAAAGGAGAGACGATGACGACTCCGGCGAAGCTCCTTCCCTGCACGCGCCGCTGCTTCCTCCTCCTCCTCCTCATCCTGCTCCGTCCGCCGAGACGACGAGGCTGCTGCTGCTGCTGCTGCTGCTGCTGCTGCTGCTGCCGCTGCGACAATGAGCAGCGCCGCCCCAACGGTCACGAGTCGCCGGCGCTCGGTGAGTGATATCGCGCGCCTGGAACCACCGACCCCCCACCCCCCCACCACCCCCCCCCTTTTAGAGCCACCGTTGATGGCTCGCCGCTACTCCCCCGGCGAGCTTGCGGATTTACGAGCGACTTTTACGCGTGACGAGCATAATGAGGCGATGCGTGCCGCGTTAACTCTTTGTGCGCCCGGCGCTCTCTCTCCTTTGCGCCCAGGTGTTTCTCCGCCAAAATTGAAAATAATTACTCGGCGCGCGACGCCTTTTTTAAGCCCTTCGGCTTTTTAGCCTAATTGCTCGGGTTTGTGGATCGTGAGTTGCGACTGGTTTTTAACTGAAACGGTCTGCTCTGCTTATACTTTTGGCGTTTTATCAAATTGTTCGATTCTTCTCGTGTTATGAAAGTGTAAAGATGCATAATTCAGTTTTTTATTACAAATTTCATATTGGACGTTATTGTTTTTTCAATACCCTTTTTATGAAAATAAACTATTTCTAAATTTTTAGTAAAGTTTGTGATAAATAATTATAATAATAAAACGTTGTAAAACGCCATTAAACTTTAATTTAACAAATAATGCTTTAACGTTTCAAAAAATACTTTAAATAATTTAATTCGGTAAGTACTCCACTGCAACACGATATATATTTCACCGCAGAAAAGCCGCGCATACATACAATCGGCTACTATAAGCGCATTAGAATATTTTTCTTAAATAAGATCAAAATTCTTTTATTCTCCTTTTTTTCAAAGTAAATATTTAGCGTAAAACCGTTCAAATCTACCGAACGCAATCGATGCTAAGGAACTTCGTGTTACTCTTTAAATACTTACTGACTAGGAACTGAAATAAGTACGATCCGTTCTACTTTGTTCTTTCTTCTTATCGAAGGTATCATATAATACCGCTTTAATTTCTTTTTTATATTTTACTGGTTTTATTAATAAAAAGAACAACCTACATAATTCGTCGGACATACAGAATACCTCTTTAGTATTGGATAATATCTCGCTTTTCTGAAATTTTACGGATAAATTTTCATTACGAAATATGATAATTATTGAAATGTGTATATTATATACCAGTATTTAAATGTCTGTACGGCACAAAATTTGAATTAAAAATCTCTCCACGGAGTAAAAATTAACTAAAACTCCACATTTGACTCATTTTACAATGTCGTTTTACACACAGTAGCTAACAAAGTTACATATTTCCTTCATTTTTCAATCGCAATCCAATCCTAACTCGATCCGCAGGCAATCAGGCCTCTTTTATTCTATAACTATCTCGCTGAAAATTCGGCTGGGCATATTCATCGGTCGAACGTATATTCTCCTTGTAAAACGGAGACAAATAAGCGCGGAAAGGCTGGATAAAAATTCGTTGCGCGAAACAATTGTCGGGATCAACTGGAAAGACAGCGCTTTTTCGCATTGTGTCCGCTCTGGGGAATTGTCCGGAGCCGGGCATTGACCACAAAACCGCAGGGTGTGTTCACAGTAGCGAGGCCAAATGCGATCACGCGAGCTCGCCCCGATGGCTTTTCGTTGCATCCAAATGTGCCATCTTTACGAAAAAGTATTTTCCGAAAAACGAGGGGGAGGCCATTACGAATGCAGCCGGAAATTCCGGAGGGACAATGGCTCGGCGCGTAATTTTATTGCGAGCATTTTCTCCGCATACAACACGAAGGAGGCCGCCCGAAGCGGCTGGTGCATTTTACTTTTTTAAAAGGGGAAACTAATTGACAAATGCGTTTCGCCAACTCTTGAGGCGAGAATCTATACAATCTTGTTTCTTAATTTTGTTTGTTCAATTAAATTAAACTGCACTTAAATAAAGAAGGGCTTATTCACTTTTAACCATTGCTTGGGTGGAATTTCCAAAAAAAAATTTTAAACACTAGTTGAATTAAGCTTGCAAAAGTTTCTTTGAATGATTAATCGTCGAGTTGCATATTTAGACAAAGAAAATCCAGTTTTTAATATTTCGTTTAAAGTGAAATTAAATCTTAACAATGATTACACTAATATAATAAGTGATGTTTGTCTCCATCAATAACAACGCGCGTAGTTTTCGCTGTTAATTAATCAACATAATTTTCGTTGGGTCGGGTATAAAGAAAGCATAATGAAAAATTTATGCTGAAACTATTGGAGTGATCTTGTGAACTCGAGCGCTATTAATCTCATTAAAGATGCAAGTCTCGCCTGCTCTTGGTCTGTCTACTCGTGCGTTTTATGACTTATGTACATACCTGCCGGAATACTATATTAGCTTGTTAATAAGCTTTTTTCACTTCTCTGTCGTCAGCCTTATAAATCTCAAATTATTACTTACTTTACGTACTTCCTGAGCTGCAAAGTGCGTATAATAATTTAAGCTTTTTAGAAATTCTGAAAAATTGCTGATGTGCATTGTAAATATTTTAAACCAAAAGATTAATAGACCTTAAACTTTAAACTTATCTTTTTACCATGTTTATCTTGACGGTTTTGCAGTTTTGTAATGGCTTTGTTTGTTTACTGAGAATATAAAATTTTATTGCACTGTACATTTTCACTAAACTAGAAGATTTGTGGGTTTAACAAACTTGAAATTTACAAGCGGAAGCATGAATTATATTTCTTCTTTTATGCGAGTCCAAAAAATACATTTTCTATTACTTTCTTGAAACTAAAATTGTGAATTTTAAAGAGATAAACAGAATGAAGACAATCTTAAAGACTTTCTCATTTAGGATTATTTTTTTTTATAATTTCCTTAATTTGTAAGTCATTTTACCTTTTCACGTCATATGCATTATGTATGAATTTAAAACTTCATTTAAACCGAGTGCATGTAATCGAATTTTTTTTATTTGCGTCTTTCCCTACTCGAACAGTTTACGCATTATTAAATAAAAATAAGTTAAAGTAAATTCATACATAGAGAAAAATTTCTTATAAAAATTAGTTAACCTAAATCTCCGGTAAAAATTACAGACATAAAGTGAACGAGACCTTTTTTGACATGCCATTAGTAATAAATTTTATGAAGAAAATAATAGTAATTCATTTTTAGTTAAATAAAAAAATTCAGATAAATCTACAAAAGTCTGAAGTTATCGTTAAAATAATAAAATAATAAATGCGATAAATTTATTATAAGATCAATACTTTTACTTCATCTATGAATCTGAAAGTAATATAAATGCTTCATACAGGATTTCCGCAATTCCCAAATCGGTCGTGTGAGATTCGCATACTTTGCAAATTTTACATGGGTTTTACATTTAACTGACACTTAGCCAATACATTTAAAGTTAAATGTACTATTTGCGCGTCAAGTATCGTAGATAATGATAAAATATATTTGTCAATGACTAAAGATTCATAATCATAATATTAAAGCTTTAAAATAATATTGAAACTTTAAAATACGGAAGTTAGTTGATTTAACATTTTTAATACATTTTTCGACTATATATTACTTTTCAGCCTTCGATTATATCATGAAAAAAAATGTTGTTTTTTTAGCATTAGAACTAAGCTAAAAACTACGGGGATGTATACTGAAAGTATTTTAGAAATTCATGAGGCTTTTTACCCATAAAAACTTTATTTCCTGTCTCTATATTGAGTAATGGAAAACAGTCGTACTTGTAGGTAACAAAGTCGTGTTAATTAAATTAGTTGGAAATGTACAAAAATGCTTTTTTAATGGACTAGAAAATTGGTTCAAATATCATTAATTTTATAATTTTTGTAGTATCATATAATTCAGCCATCAGTTAATAAAAATCCAATCGAAGTTCTTCAATAAAGAATGGAAAACGCTGTAGTATATTAATGGTTGGTTTTTAAACAATACTTTTCGAGCGTTTTTAATTGCGGGAATAACGAAAATTATTGAGCAGTTGTATTATAATCTTAAATGCTTTAGAGAGCCATTCCATGATAACCACATCTTTGCGGTTACTATAAATAGCGTGATAGTGGTTCGTTATAGGTCAATTTACAAGGCACTTTAGTTCAGGCCAAAATAGTATCAATTATTGCACCAGAAAGCGATATTAAAATTTTTAATTCATTTCTCCAAAATTACGCGTAAATATAATAAATCAAGTTTCTAAATGAAGAAAATTGATTTGTATTAAAATATTTTTCATCAGATAATGAAGCACCTTCATTAAATTACATTCATTAAAACTACGTAACATTAAAATAAAATATTTGTGCAAAAACATTGAAGCTGAATTAGTCATCAGGAATTCTTTTAAAAGTGGTCGCCAGTTTTATATTTTAGACGGAAGGTTTATACTTTTTTAAATGGAAAGTTCTTGCAGTTTATTTAAAAAGCGTACGTATAAATACGTACTATTATTATTTAGATGGAGTAGTACAGCTACATTCAGTACAATAAGAGTTGGCTTTACATATTGTTTCTAGAGTGTACTAGTCTATTCAATGCATTCAAAAAAGATATCGTTTGCATATTTTACAGCAATTTAAAAGTTGGAATAATGAAGGCACAATACAATACAAATTGTAAATCAACGTCTGCCCTTTACAATCCTTAAATATCTGAAAATCTATTCACTAACGATAATAAACTGTACGCGCAGTGCATTTTTAAAGGGAGCGTGTCAGGCATTTGATCGTCAATATAACCCCCGTAAATAAAATAAACATTTCGTATTTTTCGGGTGAACGCTCATGCAGGTATATAGCAAGTAACCATCGATTTGCAGATTACGATTTTATACGGCACTCTAACACTTATTTTGATCGTTTCTCTGAAAATTTTTTGAGTGACGCGTTTGACGAACTAATTCTTACAGCTCGATGCACTCGAGCAAACTGAGAATTTAAGCTATTTTTCAATAGTAATTAGTCAAAAGTTTCCAATCACTGATGCCTGGAAAATTCCTCGCGAGCCAACAGTCCCCTGTTGGAAGTTTTCACCATTATTTCACGAGTGATTGGCTAATTTTTTTAAAATTCGTCTAGTTTTTGACCAACGACCCTGCTAAAAACGACACCGTTTTCATTAAAAACTTGGTGTGACATCATATAGTGCAATATTTTATTTTCTATTTCATTTTATTTTTTAAAATTATAAATTTTAATTTAAATTCTTACTAAAAATAATTCACCAACGAAATTGGGAAATTATTTGCGAGCTGGCCAAAATTAATGGTGAAATTTCCGACAGGCTCAGGAAGAATGTTTTATATCTGTATTTCAACTGAAATTCTGTATAATAATTGAATAAAGTTTAAAATGTTTCCAATTACTGTAATAATTTCGAAGGCTACGTATGAATATAAAAAAAAGGAACGCAATCAGGCGTAATCGATAGAATTTTTCACCGAATAACGACTCGTTACACAGCCAATTTCCTGGTAGATAGTTAATAAAATACTCCCAAAGCCTCGGTCGAGTACGTCCCTTTATTAAAACATAAAATCCAATTATTTTCTTCCACTCTCCCTGCTATTTTCCCGGCGATCCTCGAAAAATCTTCGATTTCAAATTCCTTCCAATTGAAATTCTTTCCCCCGAAGGCGCATCCCGGCGGGGGGCTTGAAACAGCCGAATAATAACTGTCGATCGGCTTAAGTGATAATTAATGGATCCTCCGAGAAATCGGCGCATAATGCAGGGACGCGGTATAGAGAGCCTCAGAGCCTCGGTCGTGATGCTTAATCTCTTTGCGCGGTAATGCACTTGGTCATGCACACCGACGGCAGGGGGATGCGCGCGGCGTGTACGTGAAAGGACGCACTTTCGACGCCGCAGTCGATACGCGATTGGGGGAGACTGCAGGGGATACTGCCGGAGGGTGTATAACGAGGGTCGGGGAGCGAGTGCCACTACTTCGCCGGATGCAGATGCCGATGCACTGCAGCTCTCGCAAGTTTTCGCGAGGGATTTGACTTTAAATCGCTTAGCTTTTTTTTTTCACTGGGGACGGGTTGGTTCGATGGACTCAAAGAGCCGAGTGCACTGATGATTGTTTGCGGAAAATAACACCGAGTACTTTATATGGAATGAGGTGATTTCGCCAGTGAAGTGACGGTTTAGCATTTGGTCTAAGATTTTGTGGAAATTAATCAATGAAAAACTAATCCGGAAAAATCGAAGTCGAATTCATAATTTTTCGGTTGTTTGTTATTTTATTCACGAAAGCTTTTTTTATCGGTTTATGAGTAACTATTACGAAAACTGTGTTTGTATAAAGCCTACTACGGCTATATGTATACAAGAGGTGCGTTTTGGCTGACTTAATTATACTTGACTGACGAGTTGTACTCGTTAATAAAAGGAATGATTTATAATTCTGATACTAATTAATATAGTGACATCGCTTTAATGAGATAAACATATTAAATTGGATATTGCAAATAACACTTTAATATCCGCACCATCAACTTTTCGCAGACTTTAATCGTGATGAATTGATTTTAGCTTTGATACTTTATTAATAATTCTAACAATGAATAATAATTTCAATTTTTGAATTCATTAATTTAATACAAAACTGTCATAAGGCATTTACAGAGTTGGCATTACAATAGAACGATCAAAAACT
>UCOL01002761.1:0-23191 GCA_900474335.1 Ormyrus nitidulus | reverse complement strand
GGGGGGGGGGGGGGGGGGGGGGGGGGGGGGGCGAGTTTTTACGGTGAGTGGGTGGGGTTCGGCGCTACTTTGATGCTTGATGGGGTACATGCGCCGGGAATTATTGGAATTCTTCGCGATAAATTTAAAAGCGATATCGGGAATGGGGCCGTTGAATGTATATTTCTTTATTACTTTCCGTGAGCTGTTGCAAATGATTAATATTTCAATAATGATGATATATATTATTACTTTTTTGGCGGAATTCGCAGTATTTATCTTTAAATATGTATAAGCATAATACTGATGGTTCTTCGTGTAAATTTAACGCCATTTTGCCACATTCCTTTATTTCCACAAGAGAATTGTGAAATCGACTGTTAAAATGATAAAGATCTTTTATTTGATCGTACAATCAAACTTTTGCACTTTTTATAATTTTCAAATTTATGAAAAAATTTTTAAAAATACAAAAAAGTTTTTTTATAATTTATTTTATTTGCAGAGAAAATATCAATTAAAGCTTTGTGTACATTTCTAAAATAATACCGAAATACAGGCAAAGCAAACGAATTAAAAAAAATAAAGTTAAAAATACCGCCCGATATTGAAACCGACGAACTGTGTTTTCAAGCCCAAAAAAATACTTACTCGTCAAAAAAAATTAAACGTTTCTCAAACAAACCGTTGTAAAACGAAACTCTGAACAAAAATCCAACGGTAAAGCGAAATAGTTATAAAAACGCGCAAACACTTTTCGCGCGGCGCAGCCTGCAGCTCTTTCGCGCGAGCCTCGAAATTCCGTTATGCGCCGTAAAAACTCCATCTGAATTCGATCGAAGGCCAGGAAAAATAGAGCCGACAGTCGGCGCCAAATCAAATCGCGCGCTGCGACAAAAGGAAACGTTTGTATTCCTTCTCGCGCGCTAAAAAAAAAATAAGCCGCGCGCATACACGTACACCCATATACGCTTAGCGATGCATTCGGAAGTCCGACGGCGCGCGTAATAGCTCCCGTCGATATATATGTATATACGCGCTGGAATGGAACGGGTTTTCCGGGGCCGACGTGACTCGAAATCGGGCTGGTATTCTCGCGCTCCTCGTACATAAATAACAAATCGCACTTTGCGCCTCGATTCTCCTCGTGCATCGCCGATGAAGGGCTCTGCGTCCTCCCCCCTTTACGTGCGATCGCGAGCCGGAGAGAGAGAATTTCCGAGTAATTTGTCCGGATTTACGAGCGTTTTAGTGGTTACTGAACCGGTAAAACGCGCAATATCTTCCTTTTTTTTATGCCGAGAGGAGAGGAGGAGGAGTTTTTGCCGGGGCTTCCTGCGTATAAGAAGAGAAGCGCAGGCCGTTTTGAGGTTAGGTACGCAGACCGCATTGTTTCCAGCGCTCGAACGCCGGTTGTAAGCTAATTGAGGTAATAGCGCGGCTTAAGAGCTTTTGCCTTTATTTGAATTAAATGATCGCGGTTGAGATTTACGAGTTGCGCTGAATCAAGAGCGATGTAACAATTACGAATATATAGAAGTAAAAATTGTCGTTCAATCTAGTTTATAATGTGCAATGTGGATGTTATCGAATGTAAAATTTAACAAGAGTTTTCAAATTAATTATCGAAGGTTTTCATAAAAGTTCTATATAAAAATATGACAAGTTCATTATTAAAGTGATTAAATCGACGTTCTAGAACGCGAAGAAAAGAACGATTGAGCCAATTACTCCTATCAAAGAAAATTAGCGATCGTTCATTATTATGATTCTTCATTAGCATATTTTTCCACTCAGCCCGCCCATTGCGCACTGACCCAATTACCCTTTATCACATTGCATTTAATAACCGCCGCGCGGGCCGGAAAATCCGCGCCGTAAAAATAAGTCCCCGAGCCCGATAAAAAAAAAAAGCTACGCGTAACGGCGCGAAAGATGAGCCGCCGCTCTCCACACACGAGCGCGCACAGCGGAGGAAGTTGACTTTCCCTCTCTCTCTCTCTCTCTCCAGCGGGTACAAAAACGAGGAGAGCGACAACGAGCCGACTAAGATACGTTATCCGGAACTCGGAGGCAAGCTGCAGATAAGACGAACGCGCACACACCGGATCTCTGGCCGGGAAAGAGCCCCGCGGAGGCATCGCGGAGGATATAGCTTTCGACCGCGCCGCTGAAAAGCCGTACACACCGCTTGCGGAAATAGTTCCGAGCCTGCTTTTTCGCCGAAAAAAAAAATAAAAATAAAAAAGAGTCCGCTCGATGTGTACGGGGCCTCGAGCGCGCTGAATAGCTTGTTAAGGCGAGTTTTAACGATTCGCCAGGCTTGTTTTGCGAGTCGCGGTTCGCAACTTTTTACCGGCGACTGCAGCGGCTGCCGTGCTTACTTTCGACCGAAATAGAGCAGCGAGAGGGGGGGAATATATACGGACAATGCGCGGAAAAGTTGGAAAATTCGTTTACCGGCAAAATTTATTTCGGAAAAATGTTTTTAAGTGGGTTGTGTATGCGCGAATGAAAAGAAAAAGTGGGCACGGTCCACTTTTTGAAGAGATAGAAGAGGTATAATATGGTCGTTGCTGTGTGCGAGGCAGGAAGTAGTTTCTCCGGATGTCGTGTGTTATTTTAGTAGATTACTTTGTAAAATTATGAAACTGACGATGATAAGGAAAAACTTGGTACTTTGAATACAAGAAATCTAAGTAATGACTCTTTTAAAGTTATTTTTTAAACTGTTTTTCAATATTTTACTTATTTTAAATTTACAGTTTTGTTTCGTAAAGAAGTTTTAGCCCTATCAACTATCTAACAAAACTTGTGATATATATTTTATTCCCCAGAAATGTAAGGCCCCGGAAAGTTGTTTTCTTATTTCAAGTTACCTCATTTTAAACAACAACAAAAATTAAAATAGAAAGAAATTTCATC
Organism: Ormyrus nitidulus; assembly: GCA_900474335.1. NCBI lineage: Eukaryota > Metazoa > Arthropoda > Insecta > Hymenoptera > Ormyridae > Ormyrus > Ormyrus nitidulus. The sequence goes on along the minus strand of UCOL01002761.1, from coordinate 20,287 downwards.
CCGACATAAAAGTATCAAGGCAAGCAACTGCCTTCAATAAAGTGCAGGTATTGAATATTTGAAACGGCAAGTTTGAACTCGTGCTTCAGTTGAATTTTTCATCGAATTTAAAGCATCCTCGGGTAATGCAGTTACTATACGTGGAATGCAAAATGTAAGACGACTTCGAACTACTCATTTGAGGAATCCATTAGACGGTGTCACTATTTATGCAATTTTTCATTTCTTCTCTCGGTCCCTTCCATTATAGTTGGCGGAGCTTTAATTAACGGCGATCTTTTTTTTTCGACAGCTTAATTAAACTCCACCTCACATAGAAACGAAGTATATTGCTCGACTTTATGTCCCGCAATTTCGAATTTAATAAAAATTTTTATTTACGAACTTCCCATTCCGCGAAAAATTAAGAAATAAAAGCCCGCGGAGACATAAATCAGTTTAAATTGAATGAACCTTCGCAAAAGAGTCGAATGAAAATTCTAACAGACCTGCAAAAAGGCCTTCGGGGGGCAGCAATTTTAAATTGAAACCAAAGCTCCTCTTAATTAATACCGAAATCGGAGCAGGAACTAAAGAGTACTTAAAAAGAAAGAGCCGAGCGCCAAGTAACGCGCATCTTTTCCCGAGAATCGAGAAAGCAATGTTCGCGCGCAGCGGCCTGGGAAATAATTGGGGGGAACAAAAAAGGTAAGGTAGTTGAATCACAGCAGTAATGCATCGTCAATCGAGTAAAAGTTTTCCTCGAGTGCCGGTGGAAAAATCGATGCGCGCGCCGACGAACAATCGCCTTTGATTTAATTGTTTTTTTCTCCCCCTCCGCCGACTGACGTTGTTACTCCGTAGATTTAAGTCTGGTTATGTTCGGAGAGAAATCGAGGAGAACGTAGCAAACATCTTTTTCTCCGCCGCTTCCTTTCTCTCCGATTTGTTTTTCGCTCCTTTTTTCATGCCCCTCTTCCTCCTTCTCGGCGCGGTTTCTTCTTGCTCCACTTCTTTTGTATTATAGAATCTCTTGTTCTTTTAGGATCCCGACTGCTACTATTTCGATTTTCCCGCTGCGAATCTTCTTCTGTTTCTCTTCGTTCTTTCCCAACTTGTTTCTCTGCACTTCTCGTGCCGAGTGACTTTGTCGAATTGTTTCTCCACCGTTTTCTCGTTTCGTATACGTATATGAGCTTTCTTCGCTGAAAGTGCACTATGTTGAAAGTGAAAGTGAACGTAATGATAAAAGTTTTTGCGGGCAATAAAAACTTAATTTCCTACATATTCTCTGTAATCGTGCGCTTCTTATGAGCTTATAAAATTCACTAAACTCGACTTGAACAACTTTCGAATCTATTTTCCACTATTTCTTACTATAAACACAGTGTCACTGAAATATAACGCATTATCTAATATTGCGCTTTAAAACAATATTAACTCACTGTATCTATACACTACAACTTGAAAGATAAAATAAGTTTGTTCACCTTTCGTTCTTTATCTTACGTTTATGCACTGATTTATATATTTTAAGCCAAAGCTCTTGAACCCTACAATTAGTAAAGCTTGCAACCATCTCCACTTACAATCGCCCAATTCCCAACAAAACAAAAACAAATAAATTTACAATTCCCGCAAGAACTCAGGTTGATTTTCGAAAAATAGTAAAAGCTTTCTTCCCGGCGACATTTCGATTCCCCATAAAGCTGCCCCGTCGTCGTTACTTCCTCGCAATTTACGCTCCTTCCTCTCTCTTTTTCCCCATATTCTCCGAGTGCACGACGCACACGAGAAAGAGGGAGAGACATCCAGCTTTATCTCCCCGTCGGGGGCTTCGCCCTTCCTTTCCCCGTCGCCGCGCGCGGCGCTTCGTTATCCCATCTACGGGATTACTCGATGCGCGCGGGGCGGCAGAGGAAAGACGCTCGTCACGTCTCTCCGCTCCTCGCGGAGAACTTTTATACGGCCTTTAAGTTCGCGCTCCCTTAATTGCTTCGCCGATGAAACGTGGAAACGCGGACTCTCCGACGCTTCCGCCTCCTCCTTTTCCCTCATTCTCGGGATATATACCTGAGAGAATGCCGCCGAGCCGTATATTGGCTGCCGGAGCGCGCGGGGATGCGCAGCCTTTTAAAGGGGCTGCAGCGAGGCTGCGTCGCTCTCTGCCCTTTTCCACTCGCGCGCGTTTACGAGTCGAGCCTTGCTCGAGAGACTTGATGAATATGACGCCGGGCAGCTGGCCCTCTTTTAAGTGCCCTTTCGAGCGTATCTCGCAGTTTTAGCAATTATTTTTCTTTCCCTCTCTTTTGAGCGACTGGAATAGAATGGGATTTGGTAAATTAACTTTGAATTTTTGTATAATTGAATTTTTTTTGTTTTGTTTTGTTTAATGTAGGAAATACAAATTTTATCTTTTAATTTACTTTATGAAAAGAGCATATTGCATTACAGTCTTTGCCATTATATTTATACTAGAAGAGCAGCTGAGAGTAATTACCAAGAAATTAATTTTTTTAATGGTACAAGCAATCCTCTACAAGCAGGCAACCCTGTAAATCTTAGATAACAAATTTTCTCCTTTCGTAAATGTAATTTTATTTTATTTTATCATTTAATATTTTCATTAGCATTATTATCTAATATAATTCTACATTTAATATGAAATAAAATATTTAAAATATCTGATTAAATTTTATCATTATAGATCTAGAATTTTCCGAAATTAATTATCCTTTTTTATTTATGTTTTAGGTACATATAAACCTGAATTATCATTTCTAAGAACGTAAAAAGGAGCAGTCGGTAAGATTGCTGATAATTCTATATAATTATTTTTAAGCGATTAAAACGGTCACGAGCCACTTTAAAAATAAATCCGTTACACCGAGAGAGAAAAAGGCACTGTTGATTTAATTAAAAAAAAAGAATCCTTGTACACGAAAGCTGCTACAGATATATATTTACCAGACATTTCGAGATTCACCGCGAGAAGACAAATTTTAATATAAGTAAACCGAAAAAATACCGACGCTCCGTTCGCGCGTCACTCGAAGCGACACAATGACACTCGGTCTTGCCGCGAAAGTTGCACCACTTAACGTCTGTTAGGACAATTAACCAGGTCGACTAAGCGGAGCCGAACTTGAACTCGACCGCCTTGGCCCGGCGGTTCTCGAAAAATATTTGCGCGAAAGTCTTTTGCTTTCTTTCGATTAAAACTTATTCTAGAAATAATAACTTTGGAAGTTTAATTAAAGTTTGTTTCTGAAAACTCAATTTAATGATATTTTTCGTTTATTTAAATCTGCGAGCTAAAGCTTTCTTTTGTACGTTTTTTAGCGAGAATTCTATAAAAATCGCTTCTTTTTTTCTTGAAAACGAGCGGCTTATTTCTCTTGCAGTTCTTGGGATTTCGTACTCCGAGAATAATCTTTCTATACCACCGAACCAAAAAATTTCGATATCTCCCGCGGCCTCTTAAAATCAAGTTTATTAATGTAAACGGCCGCTCATTTTTAATGGCTCGCCAACCGAGAAGATCACTTCAAACACGTGTCAATTTCGTTTGCTTTGCTTGGCACGATTACGGCCCGGCGGCTCGAGCTCCGAGTATTTCAAACAATCGACCACTTCCCAGAATAAAAGCCCGTTTGAAAGAACCGGCGTGCCGTGGCTCCTCTCTGTTTTTCCTTTTTTTTCCTTTTAATTACAAACACGACAAACCGCCCTCCGCGTTATTTAATGCGTACGCGATTCCGAATTCCCGCAGCCCCGACGGATTTCTCGCTCGAGAAAAGACGGTTTCCGCTCGGCGAAGCTCGAGAACCTATGCCAGTTTCTCCCTCCGCGCCCAGAGAGCGAGTCTCTCTCTCTCTCTCTCTGCCATTTAATTTTTCTGGATGATGGTGCGCGCGCGCGCCCTCTTTTTTTCTCTCTTGTCTCTCCCGGAATGGGAACGAAAATTTTCAGAGCGCAGGCGGAATAAAGCTCACCGCCGGCAATTAACGGTGGCTTGTTTGCTTCCGGAAGAGAAAATACGAGTCGGGGAATGCATTATTCTAAGGTCGGAAGGATTATCCCGGCATGAGGGTAAGGGTTTTACTTGAGACGACGTTGTTATCGTGATTTTCGGAGCTGAAACGTGGAACGTTCAAATGTTCTCTCTCTCTCTTTTGTCTCAAATTTTCTGTAGAAATCTTTGTTTATATATGCATCAAAAGTTATATAATGTGTAAGACGTGTTGACGACTTTTAATGATAATTTATTTATTGAAAGAAATGTGAATTACTGAAACGTTTAAATATGTTATATCTTAGCTTACATTCTCTGGACTGAATCTAGTTTACAAATTTTTTCAAACTCGATTTTAAGTTCCATAACATTTTGCTCTCCGTTTGAATAATTTTCACTAAATTTAACCGATCGTATTTGCATTTTACAGACGTTTTGAACTTATGACCTAATTTCGATCTGTCTATACCTCGACTACATACTCATCAACATTGCCTTCCCCAAACAATCCGACATCTGAAATTCCAAACCGTCCGCGAATTCATCCCCGCGCAATCGTTACGCAATAACCGGCCACAATTATAAAAGTACCCCCGCCAGGAGGCGCATCATCGGCGACGGGCCATTGAAGCTCGAACAATCGAGCATCAAATCAATGGCCGGTAAAATGCATCAGCGTTCCCCCCGCGGCTCGCCTAACGAGATTAACCCGATCTAATTTTCGTCTCGCCGTCCGAAGCAGCTCCGCTAAAACCGCCGCGGCAGCAGTCGACGGCTCCAGATGGCGCGCGCGCAATTCCAGCTAAAGGATTCGTACGATTCGCTACTGCCGCCGACGCTCGACTTGTACATCCACTAGACCGCAGACGTATTAATCCGATCAGGTAAAGTTTCTGCACGGCGAGCGGCAGAGAGTCTCTCTATATATATATCCCGCCGTTGGAGTTGCATTAATCGACGCTGACGATTCGACTGCGGGAATTTCGCACGAGTCGCCGATCTTCGCCGGCTGACTTTGCCGACGATCCTGTTTCGCCTTCGGTTTCTCTCGGGAATTAATGGGATCCGCCGCGGCGTGCGGGATTCCGCTGCTTGCCGTAAACGAGCCAAGTTTCGATAGGTCGTTTAGGGCTTGCTCCGGTATATTTTATTCCCCGAAATGTACAGTCGAAGCCGCCGACATCCGATAATTAAACGTTGATAGACGGGGCGTGCGATTAATTTTACAGCGTTTTAATGCGCCGTTAAGCGGGTATTATCGCATTATCCGGCTCTATAGGTTATCAAGTGCGCGGATGATTTAGCTCCATCCTTTGCGGGAACGAGTGTTACAATTATTACGGCGGCTATAACCGGCCTGAAATTTGCAGCGTCACCGTAATAAGAGCTAAGCTAATTTTCCAACCAGTCAATTATCTCCATTATGCGCTTTTATTTTATTCAAAGCTCCTCTAATCGGGGGATAAAACATTTTTTGCGGCGAAAACCTTCGCATTATTAAAATGAAGCTTCAAGAGGCCAGAGCTCGAAATAGTTCAATTTTGCATAAAGCCGTGGAAAATCAAATAAAATTCACGGCCTCCCGAAGAACCGACGCTTTGGATTCACGCCTTGCATTCATCATTGACTTAATGATAATGACGTTACGTATGAGAGTCACGCTTCCACATAAAATATCCCGGCTGCAAAGCGTCGGCGGGGTCGCGCGACAAAAGGCATTGTGAAAATTAATAAACGGAGTTCTCTCCCTCTCTTTTCTTTCCTGCGATACGTGATGTTTGCTCGGCCGAGAGCGCGGCTCGAGCGCGGACGCCGCAACTTTTCCGATAATTATCGGCGCAAAAGGTAAAAAGTAAGAAGCGGTAATGCAAGTTGTTTTCCAGTTCGCAGTTGGGAGGTAAAAACAATCGAGTAACTCGAGCGTTCATTTACATATTGACTGCGAAGTACAGAGCACCGAAGCTTTCGTTTTTAAGAGTCTGTGCACGCGGACAGACGTTTTGACTGAAAAATTCTGGCGTTTCGTAAAATTAAAATTAATTTTATGGTGGGGAACGCCAAGATAAAACAATTTCAGGGCCATTTTACTTCTAGTTGGGCACGTTCCTCCAAGCTGGAATCAATCATTTCTGCAGCGTAAAATTGAGATAAACTTGTTTCTTCAGGACTTTGCAGAGTTTTTTTATAGATAGAACGAGTTCTTCCACTCGGAATAATTGAAATAATTGGTATTGGTTTCCACAATTACAGATGAAAACGAGGACAAGTAATTCTCTGATTTGCTAAATTGCCAAATAAAACGAACGTGATAACTTGCATGCAGCATGGAAATTACTGTTGCATACGGAATAGAGGACACTTAAATAACAATTTGAAATTATTTATTTTTTCATTTACATGCTATGAAGAAAGATGCTATGTAAAGGACGAATATATAAAACGTGCTAATTTTACCGCAGAAGGTTCTCTTCATCTGCAAAAGTTATTCTAAGCTGAAGCGATCTCAAGATTCTGGAAACGTCATGCCCTCAATAGCCTCTAAATTCCCGCTTCCTCATTCCCCAGCCAATTCCCTCCTCTCGACTTTGAAGTGCGCGCGAGTGACCTACTCAGGCGGACGTCAGCCGCGCGTCGCTCGCGAAGCTGAAAAGTCAAAGCGCCACGTATCGATATGTATTAGAAGAGCCGCCTCGCGCCCTGCGCGCGAAAATCTACCCCCAAAGCCAAGGCGTGTACACATCCAGCGGCAGCAGGGAAGGCGCCGCGCGCTCAGATATCGATCAACGGCGGCGGGGGTCTAGGCGCCGCTCGGCGCGTCGTGTACACACGGCGATAACGTGACTCCATTATTGATCGGCGCTCCCGGCGATTAAATTTTCATCGCGCGCCTCGCCGGAGGATTAGCTCGGGGGGAGGGAGGCGCAGCAGCATCGATTTTCCCATCCGGTCGCAAATAATTGCCAATGAGGCCTCGTCGGCCGCGAGGATGAGCCGCGATACACGTAAGGGAGAGGCAGAGCCTGGAATATATTTAGCGGGTACTCGAACGCCCGGTGGGGGTATAAACGCACGCGAGAAATATATATTGTAACGTGTCGTCAGTTTAACGTTCGAAGAGGAGTGCTCGAGTGTGGAAAGATGTAAGTCGAGTGTGCTTCGCGGTCATTCGGGAGGATGTACTGCGCCCGGATATTCATGGCTATAACGAGATTTAAACCAGTTGTCGAAGGGATAAACTACATTTTTTTCTGTTCAAAGAAACACACTTTTCGTCTTTTCAAGTGCCGAGAATAAATTATACCCGAAAACGCGTAATTCAATTTAGGGAAAAAGCTCTCGCGCGCTTCAAAAGTACGCGCGAACAGTGTGTGGAGCGGCACTCGTTCTCGCATAATTAAATGCTTCAATTACGGCGAAAGTGCATCAACTCGTCAACCTCCCAGCTTCAGCTGCAAGCGAGAAACATGCGTCATCTACAAAAGCGCGACGGGAAGCAGAAAACTCGAAAGTTTCCGTAGAAAATTATTATCAACGGCTCGCGCGAACTAGAAACTAAACCAAAATATATACACATAACATCCTCCGACAGATATGATAAACCTATTGATTACCCTTGACACTAATGGCCGCGCTTATCAGCCGCAGCTTTTCCTGCGACGCGAAACGCCACACGCTCTCCCCATCCGGCGTATATACACAAAAGCAAAAGTTTCCCATGAGGCGCCGGCGGCTGCGGCACACACATGTGTCACCGCCGCAACATCAGAGCGCCATCGACAATGACGCGAGAGGCGCGCATCTCACGAGGAGCGCGGCAGAGAGACGCGAGTGCGTGAGTAACCGAGGCCCCCGACACTCGCGCGAGAGAAGGTCTTCGCCTCTCTTTTTCCCGTTTTGCCGAGAGAGAGAGAGAGAGAAGTCGGGGAAAAAAGCGTGAGCCTCGAGGCGGCAGCCGAGTGATTCACGCCAGCGCTCCTCTCTCTCTCTCGCTGCTGAATGCTCTCGTTGCGATAACCTCTGCGTTTGCGTGTATACTGCACGCGTCTTTTCTGCCGGGAGATGCTGCGTACGGTGAATATAGACGTTTTATTGCATCTCCGAAGATTTTCACTCGGAATCTTCGCTTGACGCGAGGCGATAAAATATGTTTTAAAATTTCTGTGAAAACTCGTAAATTTTGCATGTAATTCAATTCTCGTGGCTAAAGATTGAACAATGACGCTTTAAACCGCTTGGAATTGACGTAATGAAAAAAATTAAATAACGAGTCAAATCGCCTGTAACTCGTCGACGAAATCCCTTTTTGGAGTAATTACATTAAAGAGGGGGAGCTGCTTCAGACCGAAAGCGGTCGCCCCCATCAAAAATATTGCCGAAATTCGCAGACGAGATATAAAGCGCGGTCTTTTGAACAAATTCCACCAGCGCCGATTCTCGCTTGATGTTTCTGGGCTGTTTTTACAGATGGCCTGCCGTCCTCTTCCACCTCCGTCGTTAGTCGCATCAGAGGAACTTCACGACGATGATCGAGTTTAATTGGCTAACGAGCTCCCAAGCCCGCCTTTGACAAAAGCTAACGCGAAAGCCTCGGAGAAGCCGGGGACCCTTGATTCGTCTATTCACTACCGGCAATTTGCTATGCTTGTTTTACTCTCTCTCTCTCTCTCTTTCTCTCCCTGCTTTTACCTTCCACTGTAACTCCCATTAACTCGACCACTTTCTTTTTCGAGGCCTCTGTATCGTTATAATTTTCATTCCATATTAAAATAATTCAATTATTTTCGATTTATTACTTGCATATTAATAAATTAAATTTGCTCCGATTAATTTTCCGTTAAACAGCGAGTTTTAATGACAAGTTATTAAAAATAAAAAGTAATTTGTTAGTCTACTAAATAAACTTTATTTCAATGAATTATATATTTTATTTTACGTTTCAATGTAGAACATAATACTTACTACGACTGCCTGAGAATTAGGGTATCCAGGTGAGACTAGTCCAGTAGAAAAAGTAGAGTATAATTTATAAAATGAAAAATAAATTAACACTATTTTCACTCAATCAAAAGAAAGAAAAAGGGATTTTTTTTTCATTTACAAACTCTGAAAACTTTATTCATCTTTCTTATCGTTTATCGCATCTAACATTATTGTCATCGCGGATACCAGTTTTACTCTTGAAAAAGCCACTTCAGAAATTAATGGATCGATAAGCAATCCTGGGGCGCGGCGCAACTCGTTAACGTCAGCCGTTGTCCTCCGTTCTACGTACATACTCCTTTCTTTCGCTCAACCCGTCGACTCCCTATCTCCCTTTCTGCTTAATTATGCTTTGAATGAACGTCATTAATGAAATTCGTCTGCACCTCGGACGAGCTGTACCGACGCACGGGAAAGATGTAGCCCATTCAGGGGTTATCATTATTGTCATGCTCGATTAATTGGTCATTATGTAAGGGTTTATCAGATCTGTCAGTCGTGCACGCCAATCATAAAGGATATTTTTAATTTAGAAGCCTTAATATCGTTGGAGTCTGTATTTTATTTTATAATTCTAGACAGGAACTTGTGGATGTGTTAAAAATTACTAGATTTTAAATAACATAATAAAGTTGCTTAAATAATTAATATTTATTTAATAAAGCAGAAATAAAATCGTGTATTATAATTGATACATATATTCAGTTACGATTAATTCAGCTAATGAGTTGCAAATAAAATAATCTGAAGAAAAAAGTTAAATTCCAAAAATTCATATATAAATTGAAAAATTTACCGGTTTCTCTCATATTTTGGTATATTTTTTTAGTTCAAATTTGTATTGACATAACTTTTAAACAAATCAATAGTTTTTTAGTTCTGAACAAAGCTAATTGAATCTTGATATCTTATTTTCTTTTTTTTTTAAATTTCATCTACCACAATGCAGAGCTGAATTATGTATGTTTACAGATGAGATAACCACCATAACTCCACTATTTTGAAGCATTGTATCCTACAATTTTGGACATCTTCGGATTTTGTTGTCCAAAAACACTTCCCAATAAAGTTTGAGCTGAATCAGTAATCCGACAGGCCTGAGCGTCTCCTTTTGTAGTGAATATTACTATTCATTAAAAACACTTTTTAAGAAAAGTGATTCTATTACGATAATAGACCTGAGGATCGTTTACAAAACATCCAACACTTTTGTTACTTTTGCAATTTAAACTAAGTTAATTTACAAGTCAGACAGATTTATTCTTTATATATCTTTAGGGAATTGGGGTCACAGTGCCAATTTATACGTCAATTATTTTATTAAACAATAAATTAATTATATTAAATTCGCAAATCAATTTACTCTAACTTAATAATTCACGATAATAAATTTTCAACGCTGATTGAATCAGTTGCTGATAACCCACTTTATTGAACTCTGGCATACTTTCCAATTTCGGTATTTACATCACGTCTGTGTGAAAGATAGATTTTTAATTAAATGCTTAAATTTTACTTCTGTTACTTAATCCACTGCAACGACTAAAAGTATTATTACATTTCGAAAATGTATGACTTAATAGATCAATGAGGACAAAAAATCAGAAGGTAATTTTGTAAGGATGATGAGAGGATGGTTTCTAAATCCATAAACCAAAAACCGCAAAAGATTGAATTTAATATTCGTTATCGATCTTTAGGTTGTTGAACATGTATTTTTAATAATTGAATATTAAATATATACATATCTCTTTATAAAACTTGCAAACTGTAATGGTGCCCGTACAAAAAAGGTCTCGTGAGTCAGAAAAACTCGAACTCTTTAAAACTATTAAATCCGAGCTTTCATGAGAGCACTTAAAGCTAATTTTGTTCGTTAAATTTTTTACTATGAAAGATACGAGGAAGTGACAAAGTATTCCTTATGTCATAGAGTGCGTGACTAATACTTGCACGTATTCACGTGAATGCATTCGTCATACTTTATACATTTCCATGCTGTTGATCGTATAAACTTTAAAATCTTATTGTTTAACCGTAAGTATGACGCACTGAAATATTATTCGAAAAATAATATTATATCCCTAATTTCACGAGTATTAATAAACACGCGTATGTATAAAAAAATAATTTTTTAACAAAAAAAAAAGCAATATTTCATTTCTTCTCGTACCCATAAAGATAACTTAAAAAATAAAAAGCACTCCAATATTCAAGCAAAGGAAATCCTTGTGCCCATTTAGTCCAGTTTTTATTCCCAGCTCCTCGGTAAACTACGTACCCACTTACGTATCTGCCTAGTTTTTTTCCGCGCTTATCGTCAACAGGCCATTTACGCCATCGGGCGAGGCAAGAAATTGCGCTTCCGGTTCAGAGCCACCGAACGAGGCGAAGGGCTATTAATCGCCGTTTCGTGTGTACATCTTCGTCGAAGGCAAAAAAAAAAAAAGGAGGTTGGGGGAACGCAGGAGCGCAAAAAAAGGGAATAAGCAGAGCGTGCGTCGTCGCGGAGCTCGAACGTCACCGACAGTGCACACAACGCTTGTTTCTCTTTCGGATCCCGAGGATGTTGTGCTTTGCCGCGGAATGGTCTGAATCAAGCGTTGTATACGCACATGGAGCAAAAAGCTGTATGAGCGACGCTTTGAGAACGATTAACGTGAGATCGATTCCCCTTTTGGGTTTTCCGAGTGAAAGGCTACGATCGCTCGTGACGAGTTAAGTAAACATATACAGCGAAGATGAAAAAAGAACTGAAACTCGAGCAACGATATTCTAAAAATACAATAATTTTACCTGCTCGGGAATATGCAGAATCAAATTACACGCTTCATTCCGCAAAATTATACGTTCCGAGATTGAGCGCTGCTATCAATCCAGCCTTGAAAATGCCTTCTCTCTTTTTATCTCGCCGCGCATCCTTAAATACTAACCATCGAAGGCCTGATTGTTCCCAGCGAATCTTTCCAAGCAGCTCAATAATCAAACTCAATACTCGCCGTAAAACAAGCTTAAAAATACCCCCGCAAAAGCCGCAAGTCTATATAAAAAAAAACTGACCCGCGCCTCGGTCCCGTCGTCAAACTCAACCTCCAAAGCAGCGCGAGACTCCAGCAGTCCGAAACAATACGATACTCCCTCGCGACCAATGCGTCAATTAAACCCGGTCGTCCTCGCGTATTAGCGGCGAACAGCGATAACTTCCGATATGCCTCCTTCCGCGCATTCTCGCCTTACGCCTCTCTCTCGCAGCGGTATCCAGTTTCCGGCCGCCGCTGGGAGTTCATCCCGCGTCCGCGCGGCGCCCGCGTGATATAAATTCTCGCGCGCGCGGGGAATGCAAATTGCAAGGTGGCTTACGCGCGGCTCGTAATTAAAGCGAGCGCTATTTGCCGGGAGTTCTCTCCGTTCTCTCGTTCCTCTCGCAAATTGCAATTGTTCGAGAGTGACCGCTTGTTATACCGCGCGGGAGAGAGAGACGCGAGCGCGCCGAAAGGTGGCGGCGATGTAACGGCCTTTTGAGCGAGAGCCTGCACGCTTCCTGTCGCTGCGAGTTTAGGTGCGCCGTGGATATCGCAATTTCGAGCGACGCGGGAATTCGAAAAGTTTGGAGTAATTTTTTTCAGCGCCGATATATATCCGACGAAGGTTAAGCTCGGGGATTGGTGTGCAACTGATTGGGATTGATTGCGATGCCGGAGTGCTTTTTTGCTTGCAGCATCTGGGCACGGAAATGGTGAAAAACACTTTTCATAGATTTCCCGGTACTTTCGTTCAAAAAAAAATTTTAATTTTCAAGCCGATGAATATGGTCTGTGATATATTGTTCGAAAAAGGTTTTATTACTTGTGGAGATTGTGTTTGGATTAGATTTTCACGATCGGAGGCATTGCACACCGACACACCGGATGTCGATTCGCAATCTTCATAAGTAATAGCAAATGCAAAGCGCAACCTACGGAAATTACAGTAAATAACGAACCAATTTTTTTCCAAGTCAAAGAAACGCGAATATTAACTCTTCATTACTATTCATTAGATTCATTAGATCGTAATATAATATTTGAAAAAAAAAAACCGTTTCGAAAAGACATACTTGCCCGTCGACAAATAGGATCGATTTCCCGGCCACATGATTAATTCATTAATATTCACCGTGTCATTTTAGTCGCTTTACATAACTCGCGCGTACGACATTTATTGTTCAATAATTCAAAAGCCCCGCTTCTCAATCGCAGCCTTCATATCCGAAACCTATAAATTTCTTGCAAAACGTAACAATCAACCGAACGAATAGTCTCTCTCTCTCTCCATCGTGCAGAAAGAAAGTCCCAGCCGCGCGGTGTGTTGCGCGATCGTTCGCCTCGTAATTGCGCTTGCCCAATCGATCGCCAAGCCACCGGTTAGATTGAAAAAAAAAAAAAAACGTTTAATCGCCGACATGACTAACCTCCCCGCAGCTGCCCGGAAGAAAGGGAGACACGAGAGACGAAAAACGCGTCGGGCTTCCTTTCGGTTGGCGTCGCCCGGCAGGCGCGCGGGTGTATATAGAGACGAGGATGAATCATCATCCGCGCGCGCGGCAGGAGAGAGTATCGATTCGTGCGGCTAAGCTCGAGCGCAACATGCCCGGAAAATGCAGCCTCGTCAGATTCGACGTGTGCCCCGTGTGCTTGTTTTCTCCCCCGGAGCGGCGTTTTCTCTCTCTGCGAGAGAGGAGAAACTCGAGATCGAGGAAAATCCCGAGTAGCGAGGGGTGATTGAAGATTCTCCGGTGCGATAAAAGGTAGATTTTCGCCGATTTTTTGTCTTTTTGGGGAGAGGAGAGCGGAAAATCTCGTGTTTTCTTCGCTGCGAGAAATATTTAAATCTAGACTCTCGCTCTCGAAAACGCGCCGAACCGTAAAACTGTATCCGAAAGCTGCGAGTTATCGGGAATCGCGTTTTACGACATAACCTAAAAACTTTATGATAATAAAAGTTAAAAGTTGATTGCTATACTTTATATTATGCTGACGTTAGCTCGCGTCGTATAACGTTATCGCGTTTTATATGGTAAAGTAAGTTGGGATATACTTTTACGTCCCACCCTAAATATAATCAATTTTTATTCCGTGAAACATTCAAGTCTCTTAAAAAGTAATAAAACAGTACCACCTCTCGAGAGGCCGAGAAATATTCTTCGCAATTTTATATTCCCTTCGAACAAAGTGTATCCCCCAAATATATATTATCGAACTTAACGACAACAATAATATAACAGTTGCATTGTAAAAGCCTGAAATAGTAGCAGCGTTTTCTCGACAGAACAGACGGGCGGGGAGAGCAATAAGCCGCTGAAAGATTCTACCATTAGTAACGCGGATGCTGGGGCTTCCACGTTTGCTTTCTCGGGAGGAGCAATAATCTACATATGTAAATGGAGCTCTTCGCCTCGGTATAATTTTCTTAGTCTCGGTGTACAAGTTTCAACCCGCTGCAATTTCAATGTAATAAAAGGGGATTCCCCGGGAGCCCCGACTGATATTTGAACAGAAAGCCTCTTACCGATTCGAAATAGTTAATTTAATTTTGAAGCGTTAAACTTGTATCCTGCAAGCGCGTTTAAGAATAAATTGGAGATAAGCGGGGGGTTGGTCTTTAGTGTTCTACTAATAAATAAATGGAGGAAATTACGTTAAACGTTCTGCAATTAGGCGGTTATTGAACATTTTTTACAGTTTTGTACTTTGCGGAGCTTTTATTGCAAAAGAAACGAAATTCTGAATAATAATTCGATACGCGCCAAACCAGTTTCTTCGCTCGATATATAATCAGCATGAAAATCGAACGAAACGATGGCATCGACGATCCATCACAACACTCCGACGATCGAGCAAGCAAAAAAAAAAAACTCGAGCACCGAAGAGGGGGAAGTGGAAGCCGCGGAAAATCGGCAGAAGTGAAAAAGCTCCTAAAGCACGGACAATCCCTTTGAAATTCAAATTAAATTTAAAGCGAGCCGCGAGAGAAAAGCAGCCTCTCCCTCTCCCGCGCCGCTGGCCTTTTCCCACGAGCTCGAAACTGCGGCAAAGACTTGATAACCCGACGTCGCCCCGTGCATAATTTAAAGATCACCGAGACGTTTTCCAGAGGGCGCGCCGCTCCGCGGCTCTTTCCCGGGTGTGTGTCTCTGCTTAATTACCGCCTCGCGCTTTTCCTCTCCCTTTTCCGCCTTTTCGCGATGTCGTATATACGTACTTGATTATGCGGCCGTCGCGCGTGAACATGCCGCCGCGCGTCGAGCGTCTCGATGGGCCGGGAGTCTCTCTCTCGGTGGACTTTGTTTTTCGGGAAAAACCTCGGAGGAAAGTGAGGACCTCGTCGACGGTCTAATGAGGAACTGGGAGCGGGAAATTTCGGCGAGAGAGCACTCGTGAGGCGGTGCTTCGCGTTATTTCGCTGTGGGTTTTAGGGAAAAATTTGAATTTTTTAATTCGGCAATTTTTAGAATATTTCGTATAAAAAAATTGATTTTAAGAAATATTTATATACATTGTGTAAATTACATTACGAATTGTACTGAAATCCAATTAAAATTTCTCATTTCAAATTAAACATTTAAGCGCGAGCTATATTTGATTACCGTAAGAAAAGAAATGAAAAATCGATATTGAAATATTTCATCGGGGGATGATGTAGAAGCTCTATTGATTTTTCGAATCTGCAGCCGCCGATATCGGCGAAGAGCCATCAATCACACTCGCTATCAATCAGCGAGTTGCAATTTCAGCGCCTGGATATATTTTTCGCGATTCGTTTTTTTTTTTCTTTCATTTTTAATAATCTGGATAGAGACGTATGGGGAAAATAGACAGCCCACTTCATATTCCGCGCTGAAGTGTTTGATAAATAACTTGCGATTTTTTGTCGTCTCTTCGATCGAATTATGCTTTAGGAAAATTCAAGTATAATGTTGCTTGGTTTGTTTTTCGAAATAAACGTTGTATGTTTTCTGGCACTGGCGTCAGAATAAAGCAAACAATTTCCTAGTAAATATCACTCGGAACACTTTCGTTCGGGGTTAATAGGTACAATTTATTTGAATGGCGGAATTCTCAGCAGAGTGGTAACGGTAACGTAACAGAGTGAACATTTAGAAGAAGTAATAGAGCTCTTAATGTAACTTATACCCGCGAATTCTTATTTTCCCTTTGTTTTTTCCACTATTAACTTTCGCGCGTTAATCAACCGGTTCATCATAAAGCTTTGTATATATGTTGCGGCAGTTTATCTTTTGGTTTTCTAGGCTAATGCCGAGATTAGCGAAACGTTCTGCGTTTTCACTTTAGTTAATAAATGCTTGTAATTACGTAAGGCAATGATTTTGAAGAAAAAAATGTTCTTAATATAGAAAAGTAAAATAGTTATTTTATGCATAAGTACTTATCCAACCCGTTCAACAAGAATAATGTTGAGCCTAAAAACTAAATTCCTGGATTGGTTTTACGCCGTACAGATAGTTTTAATATAAACTTTATATTCGTGTTTCACTTCGAAAAAAATGCCTATATTTTATTATCATCGCACACGCGATAATCTTGGCGAAATCCACCCGAAGAATCACTAAAACACATATCTAAAATTTTACAGCCATATGATAGCATTTCACCGAATACCGAAAGAATAATTGTTAACTTCCTATTACTTTTCATTAATAATTCCTAAAGTCCATAAAACCCGAATCTCCAATCCCTGTGATAACGAAAAGAACCGTTCCTCGTTAAAAGCGACTAGTATAGTATACAGGGGTCGTATTCCGAAGCTGTCATCTAAATCGAGTCTCTCCTTTGATTGCAGGTCCATCAGGGGACTTCAGCGCGCACAGGATCGTGCGACCGCGCATCTACCACGGCAGGAGCAAGCGCGAGATCTCCTCGACCCGAGAGAGCGTAAGTACCTCTGGGACGTATATGACCCGAGCGTTTACTCGCGCGACGAGTGCAGTTTTGGGGGTTGTCGAAAGATTCTGGTGCACGGAGAAAAATTATAAATAAAATTCGAGCAAAAATTACATCTACGAATGTTAATCCGGGACCCTACTCACATTTGAGTAAATTTTTAAGATTACGGTGTGGTAAAACTTTCTTTACTCATTTGAATGAGCTATTATTTCTGTTGCTTTTTTGTTTGTATATTATATATAAGCTTATGTTACTGACATTCTTTATTCCAATAATAACCTAAGAAATATGATTTTTTAATCTATCAGTCTGTATGATCTTCTCTTGTTATTGAATTTTTTTTTTATCTTCAGATTGTGGAGGGGAAATTAAACTGTTTTACAATGAGGGAGGGGAAAAATCACCCATACGGATTTGTAAAAGATTACAAGGGTATTAGTATAAGTAAATTTTTAAACAATGTAATTAGAACATTGAATTTTTTTCATTATAAATATGAAGGAAGACCAAATTACTACAGAGATGTGTAATTTTTTTACACAGAAACATAAAAATTTAAAGCATGATCTATTAAATATTTCATGCATGTAAATGCGGATAAAGTTCACCCCTGCTTAGTATTGTTGTATTTTATTGTTGAAGATAATCGGACATTTTAATTTAATTATACGTTTCGTTGCCATAATACGCTAACAATAATTGGATGAAGGCGGAAAAGTTTTATTAAAGAGTTGGCAGGTCTTCGGCGTTTGTTTGAAAATAAATTTAATTTCACGAGATTGCAAAGCTCTCTAATCTATTATTAAATTAAATTTTGAATTTATATACAGGTATATGCATTTCATTGTTAATTAAAACTGAATAGGGCAGTTTGAACGTTCAATATTTTGAAGCTGCTGTTTTCCAGTAGTTTTAAAACTCATTTACCAATGTGATTATAACAGTCTGGTAGTTTAACTACGCCGACCTCCAATTACGGCGGATAATTACTCTATTAACTCGAAAATCTCGTTTCCAACTTTATTCCCCCCAAAATTGTACACAATATACCTTCCGGCCGACGGACTGATTTAATTTTCACCAAAGATAAATCCATTTCCAAAGTGGACCCTCCGCTAATCCAATAAAAAGCAGCCCCCTAAACACCGTACCAAACTCTCCTCGAGGAGCCTGCAAGAAGCATTACACTTAAACTCGAAAAACTCGCGCCGAGGAAAATTCCCGCTCCTTCATACCCCCTTAAAAAGATCATCATCGCCGACTTACCCAATAAAAAGTTAGTGTCCCCTGGGCGCAAAGTCCAACTATATATATATATATACGAGTCGCCTAGTCGCGCGCGTCGGGCCGTGCCTGCAGTGCCATTACGTCGCGGCGTCGTTGCTTTTTTCTCCTCTTCCCTCCGCGTTTGGCTGCACGGCGCGCAACAATTTCAATGCAAATTCCGCGCCTCGGCTGCATACGAAGCGCGCCCCGCGCGCGGCAAATGCATCGGAATAAAGCCCGAACTGTCTGTATATACAACCCCCGCCGAGTGCAGGTGAGACGCGCGGCATCGCCGACGGCTGCACCGACGGCTCTCCGCCAGTTTTCTCGAACGCGCCGAAAAGTTTCGTCGCGGCGCGATTAACGCGCGGCGTCGCAGTGATTTGGGAGCATCGATGTGCCGCTGATAATCGAGCTGAAAAAAAGAATTTTTTTTTAAATATTTAATTTTAGAAAATGTTTGATTCGCGACTGAAATTAATTTCGTTCGTAATAAATTGATTTACCGTCTGCCAATAGTGAAATTCTATGTTTATTGTGCAATGAGCACAAAAACTTTTCCCGCCGCCATCGAGCTGCGAACGCACTAGTCGGACACGCAATCGCATAAATTAGAGCAATTGTTATACCGAAGCAACAATGGAAGCGTCGAATAAAACGGGTGGAAGTCGTAAAAGCGAGAACGGAAACGAAGAAGACGAGGAGGCAGAGATAGAAAGCAGAGCCCGACGAATAGAGATCGGCAGACTCGCTCGGACTGACGGTATAAAGTGATTGGCAGAAGGAGTCGGCGGGTGCTTTGTTTGTCGAAGCGTCGGGGGTAATGTAATCGGGGGAACCGATGCCAAAACATCGGCCCGCCGGTGTCAGTGGCCCTCCCGAATAAACACGGAAATTAACCAGAGAGCAGACCAGTTTGCGCCGCCAGCCGCCGATTCGCTGATTTAGCGGTAATGAAAGGACAATTGATTGGATCAATTGCGGTCGTGAATTATATTGTGCTCGTCGATGACTTTTGGCGCCTCCGCGTTCTCTGGAAAAATGTTGCCTTTTTCTGTGTCTCGGTTTTATAGTTTTTAGCAGACTGAAAATGCCAGTCGAGTCGAAAATTCAATTTAGTTCCGACATATTGATTAAAAACTTTTAATAAAAAAAAAAAAAAAACTGCGGAAATGAAAATTCTCAACGATAACAATTCCGAAATTCCGAGTCCGAGCCTGCCATTTCGCTCAAAGCGAACTCGGAAAGCCTCCGTCGGCCCGCGAATTCCGACAAAAATCAGCTTTACCGTCGAGCTTTTTTGAAAAAGGGCCAAAATCGAAAATGCCCTCCTCCCCGTCCGCGTTGCTCTTTCGCCGAAAAAACAAGAGAAGTTCGCCGCGGGAGAGAGCGCAAAAAGCACGCGGCGCTTCGAGCCGTACATCACCGGCGAAACAATGCGGCTCCCGTGCAAGGGCACGTCGTACAGCGGGGGCGAGACCGCAGCTCCGAAACCGAGCAAAATAGTGGCTTATCGACGCCCGCACAAAGCTGCTGCCTGTCCCGCGGGCTTTTTGCGCGCGTCCCGTGTTTTTCTTTTGTGCATCGGCGATGCTTTTCGCGGTGTTTGATCCGTTTTTTTTTTTTTTTTTTGTGTTTAGGGCTCGGCCGCTTCTTGGGTCTAATTGCTTTGACTGCTGATGCCCGAATATCGATATGTCGTCTGAGTGGACGGCTGGGTTTAATTAAATTTTTCTGGTTCGCTGTTTTAAATTTACCATTTATCCTTATAAATTTATGTGAATAATTATTTTATGAATTTGATTTAATTAATTCGATGGATATTAAATCATTCTTCCATGATTGAGTTCAATTTTGATTTTAAATTAAAAGCTTTTGAGTATTATTTTCAATCAAAAAATAAAATATCTCTGCACGGAGAAAAATGTTTAAGTTAAAATTACTATATTTTTTATGAATCGGGGGCCAAACTTGATTTATGCAACAAATTTAATATACTTGTAGGAATATTTAATACACAATGCATCAAAAAATGCTATATAATATAGTAAAAATTATTCAAAGAAACAATGAAATACATTCGGATAAATTTTGGTATACGGTA
>UCOL01002760.1:0-23190 GCA_900474335.1 Ormyrus nitidulus | reverse complement strand
ACTCCATTACCCAAATGTCGTATACTCTCCTTGTAAGTAATTCACGGAGATATAAATTTCTTTTTTAAACTCTTAGTTTATACGTGTTAAGTTCCTTTGATAAGGATAGAAAAGATAATGAAATTAAGTAAAAGTTTAGAATCAAGAAAAAAAGTTAGAGGAATTAATATTTTTGAGTTGACAGCAATTAATATAACTTTAGAATTTACTTTTGTTTTCAGATTGATAAATTCTATTCTTGAAGAAGAGTTAAAGACTATCCATGCGTTCTCACAAAAAACTTTAACACCAGAGCAGTGGAAAAAGTATCAACAGGAAAAAGAGTAGCTTGTTGTATAATAAAAAAATTGTACTATTTTCTTTAGCAAAAATGCCTAATAATTAAGTAACTTAATTTCTCTGTACGTGATAATCAACTTAAATGTAATGTTTACATTGCAGAAGTTGAAAATCTACTTGAATAATTCAACGGTTAGATAAAAGAATATGATTACTTTATAAGCTTTAAAGGTCTCTGACATTATTAAATCGAGAAAAGGTAAGATAAGGATTTACTTACCAAAGAAGTCTAGCCTCGTGCAGCATGACGAGTTTTAGAATCTCGGCGCCAGGCAAGGTGATTCTTTTCGGCGAACACTCGGTGGTCTACGGTAAGGCGGCCGTGGCTGCGAGCTTAAACCTCCACTCGAAACTCCGTTTCCAGGAGCAGCCACCAGGCCAAAATGACTCGCATGTATCCATGCCAAAGCTCGATCTCGAGCAGCAGGTGCCTCTGAGCCTCTTACAGAAACACTTTTCTGGTGCTGACTTTGCAAGCTTGAGCGCTGAAGACCACAATCAACTGCACGACTTCGTTAGAGTTATCGTTGAAGAAATCGGAGTGCAGGATTCCCAACAGAAGCTCAGCTTAGAGTGCTTCTTCTACGCTTTGGCACAGATTCTGAAGCAAGAGGACTTGAAATTGAAGCCATTCGACGTCTGGATAAGCACAGATTTGTCGATCGGTGCTGGTACGGGTAGCTCGGCATCCTTCTCCGTTTGTCTTGTCGCTGCTTTCTTGCATTGGGCTCGAATTCAGAAAACTTCACAGCCTACGGTATGTTAGCTTAATCAAGAGTTTGTGCTTAAGTGTTCTGCTACTGAAATTTACTGTAACATTTTTATTGCAGCCTTTCGATTCTGAAGATCTGGGAAAAATCTCCAAGTACGCTTTGAATTGCGAAAAAATCATGCACGGATCACCTTCTGGTATTGATAATTCCATTTGCACTTTCGGTTCAGCCATTCAGTTTCAAAAGGGCGAATCACCCAAGTTTATTTCGTTAAGGCCTGGAAGTATGCAAATACTTTTGGTAGATACCAAAGTTGGGCGTAGTACGAAAGCGCTTGTTGACAGATTGGCAGGGTTAAAGACTAAATATCCCGCAATTATTAATAACATTTTGAATGCCATGGATGAAATTTCTAAAGAAGCTATTTGTATTTTCGAGCAAATGACTGCTATACCTTTCGATGACAATGAAGCATCACGCAAAGTGTATGAAAATTTATCAGTAAGTTTATGTAACAATTTGAAATGTTTCGTTTGCATTCAATTTTAAACAAAAATTTCTTTATTTTCCTCAGGTTCTAATTGACATTAATCAAAGTCTTTTAACAGCTTGTCGAGTTTCTCATTCTTCATTAGATCTAATATGCGCAATAGCTAAGAAACACGGTTTTTCATCTAAACTTACAGGAGCAGGCGGTGGAGGATACGCTTACGTACTGCTTCCACCTAATGAATCTAACTCTAAAGTTACTGATTTAACTTTAGAACTGTCAAAGAATAATTTTTTAGTTAGGAAAACAGATTTAGGAGGCGCAGGAGTGCAAGTTCATTTTGATGAATAAAGTTCTACTTTATGGATAATATATTTTTTATTTTTTTAATTATTCACATTTATTTTCTTCACATTTAACAGCTTAGTTAAATAAATGTAAGTTCGGTGCTTCTATTAAAATTATCTAAATATAAAAAATATTTATATAAAATTTTATTTTTGGCTTTTTAATTATTTCACTTTTTTACAGTTAATTAGAATTCAGGAGAACTCATTTGTAATGTTTATCACTTTTAATAAAGCTATTAGATTTTCTTTCAGCTTTAATCTTAAATGATATCTTTGTAAAATAACTTTATATGATATAAAATTTAATACAATTTTATTACAATGATTACCAGTGTTAAGGAAGATATATTGATTGATTTAATTTATCTTTCACGGTTCAATATAAAAGTTACCTATTTTATATTTTTGACACCTACTAAGGAGTAGTAACATCTAGCTAACAATTACAAAATAATTAACTATTAAATGCGGGATGTGTACCGTTATAATAGCGTGTAGTTTACAAAATGTTCGCCTGCAATTATTTTTGGGTTTATTATTAAAAATTAGTAATGTTATATATAAATTAAGCGAGAATGATTAATGTGACAGTGATGTATCTTTAAATGAGTTCGTTATGGTAAACATAATCGTAATAATCAATACTTGAAGTAAAAGATGAGTTGACACTTTTTTATAAAGTTATAAATATATATATATATATATATATATATATATAGTTTATAAAGCTAGTGCAGCTAAATCATATCAACTTTTGACTAGGTGCGTTTTCTGTATGTGATGTAATTTTTTCTTAAAACAGAAAACTTGATGCTTTCTTACTTGCTATATGTGTGTACATAGCGATTGCGATGAGCTGAAAATAGCACTCGATCTTCGCTGCGTTAATGTAACGCCGTTTAATATTGCACTATCCGTTTCAGTTATGTGGTCGTCTATACTGTCTTCATCAAAATCATTGATGGCACTTGGTGTGGTTATTCTTTCTTGTGACTTTGCTTCCGATAACCATTCTAAAATTTCATGAATATACATGCGACGCTGTAAAACTTCTCTTGTTCGTGGTCTTGATCCAATGTATAGTGTTGAACTCTGAAATATGCACACTCTTATTACTAAAACTCATCTTAATTACAAATTTTATAATAATATAAAGCATAATTATTAAGCTAGAATAAATATAAAGTAAAAACAAATCGATTAAAGATATGAGAATTTCGTTTAATTAATTACATCGATTTGTAGTTTTCCACGTTTTTAAAATTTATTTCAAAATTTTTACAAAATTCTATAAAATCAAAGTAGACCACAAATTAATATAATAAAACGTTATAAATTTAGATTGAAAATCTTGAGAATCTGCCATTGCCGATATTCCACATTTCTTTAACGAAAATTATATTTGAAATTTTCCCATTAAAATAAAAAAAATGATAATAATTTTCTGTTTTTATTACTTACACCAACAGGTAAAAATGTGCGAATTTGTTCGAGTAGATGAAAATCAGTAACAAATGATTGAAACTCGTCGTATTTTAATTCAACTTCTTCGTGTAGCATTTTCTCTTCTGCAATTTACGATATTATTATAATAGATAAATTAATTAATTATGTATTAATTA
Organism: Ormyrus nitidulus; assembly: GCA_900474335.1. Lineage (NCBI taxonomy): Eukaryota > Metazoa > Arthropoda > Insecta > Hymenoptera > Ormyridae > Ormyrus > Ormyrus nitidulus. Next base: position 19,676 of record UCOL01002760.1, on the reverse strand, counting down.
TAATTATTTGAGTTAATTATTTGAGTTTACCATCTCGTTTTGTAGTTGATCTTTTATATTGTATTCGGAAGCGGAAAGCTTCTAGGAAACTAGATACAACAATTGTCAAAACTATCATCGTCACTAAATAGAAAATCATAAAGTAAGCTCTTGTGTACATGCCTACAGTAACCGAATAGGCATTCATTAGTATGAACCAGTTATTTACAACTGTAAGTTCAAATAACGTCATACCACTAGCCATTAGATTATCGAAAGTGTTTAAATAATAATATCCTAAACCAGTGCTTCCGTTTCCGGAATATTTATAAAAATCTTCAACAGTTGTGTTCCTAAACAAATTTTATTTTTATTTTTAAATTATTTGTATTTCATACTGTATTATGTGAACACATTTATATTACATACTTGCAACAATTTCTCATATCGTATCCTGCGAAAAGCTCCATTCCAATGATGGCGAAGAAATAGTAAAGGACTAACATAACGATTGCAGTAGAACACATTAAGGGAGAAAGAATAACTAACGTTCCAAAAACGTCTCGGTACCGCTTTTTTATTTTAAAGAGTCTCAACATTCGTATTGGTCGAAAAACAACAAAGAATACTGCATTTGGAAAGAGTATGAGTATGCAAGCCGCCACTAAGACCATCATTGATGTACCGAGATCAAAAAGATTCCAGCCCGAACTCAAATAACGCTGCACTCCAAGGCCAAGAACTTTCACAAGTGCTTCTGTTACAAACACTAATTTGAATCGTGCATTAAATTTTTAATAAATTAATCGAAAATTCTAAGAGTTATAAATAAAAATATTTATAAAATAATTTTAACTTACAACTGCCAAATAGTAAAGAATCCCAAGATGCTGCAAACATCTGAGCAGATTTTTCGCGATCGGTTTCTGGTTGTACTAAGCGACAGACCATACTAATTCCATTTCCAACAATTGTTGCATCTAAAATTTGTTGCATAAAAAATATTACATTTTATTTTTCTTTAAAAATAAGTAGTAATTAGCCTTGATGAACTTACAAACAAGAGTTTCAAAATGAGACCAACTAATTGCAGCATGAGCTCCTTGACATAAACATTGCAAAGGTGGCCACGTCATATGGTACCAAGGAACGTTAGAATATTGTGGTTCCCATGTTAGTACAGTCGCATCATAAACGTTCAAAAACTCATCAGATGTAAGAGCTCCTGTTCCGGATACATTTAAGTAACGGAACATCAATACAATATCTTTTATAGCTAAAAATTAAACAAAATTTAGTACATTCATTAATTAAAGATTTTAAATTATGTCTTACATTTTTGGGGAGCATAATAGCGCATCAATCCTTCAAATTGTTTAAAGCGCATGTGATCTGGACATTGTTTTGATACAAGAAGTTTAAAAGCATGTTGGCAAGCTTTCCGTTTGTGAAGAAACAGTTTTTTAAATTTATCACGTTCAGCAGACGTAAATGTTTCATTAACAACAGCCAACATGAGATTCATCATGACATAAAGCATGGTGGAAAGGTAAGATACAAAGTAAATGGCATACCATTTGTTTATTGAGAAAGATTGCATCATGACATCTGGAAAACTAATACATTTTTTAAATTAATATGTACATTATTAATGAAAATATTATTAAAAAAAAATTTTTATACTTTGCTGTAGTAAGTAAAACAAAAAGGCTGACGAAACTGTCTTGCAAAGTTGCAAAATTCCTGTTCATTTCGTAAAATAAGTAATATCCTAGGACCATGTAAGTTGAAATAAAAAAAAGCAAAAGTCCCAGCATATCCAAGATTGGAGGAAGAGTTTGTAAAATCTGTCTAATGAATCTTCTGACACCTCCACAGTACTTTGTATCTACTAAAAAAATTGGTCGCAACGCGCGCGTTACCCTGACATGTGACGATTGTCGTACTAGTACAACGAGCGCTTCGATAAACATGATAATAAGTGTAACACACTGAAAAAAAATTAATAAATTATTACAAAAAAAATCGAATATTTTCCATGAATTTATTACATTATTCTTTCATTTTTTAGAGTTTCAATCGGTGAAGGTTTTATTGATTGAAGGTATGAATCATAATTATACTACGTGATTTACTTTTTGTTAAGAAATTAATTAAAAAAGATATATAAATGGTAAATTTGCCTGATGCCAGATTTGTCTGGTTAAGAGTATGAGTAATATTTTAGTTACATAAGATGTTTGTTATCATAATATATGTATAGTGTTTAATAGTTTTAAAGTAATAAATACATTAAAATATTTCTTAACTAATACATATATATATATATATATATTACCTTTAACATTGTTCGTTTGTGCTTCAGCATAGTTGCCCAACCAATCCATCTTAATTTTAAAGCTAGCTCAACACCAATTGTTAAAAGTGCTAATAATTCTATTGTACCATGAGCCCAAACTGGCATCTAGAAAAAATTTATTGTCTTTCAATAAGAATTATGATTGCTTTAAGAATTTAAAAAACAAATTAGTATTTATACTTTAAAGAGAGGCACTGCTGGCTCCTCTACAAATGCCAAAGCCAATAGAACCAGAGATGTAAGAAGATCAAGACCATAATACCAACTATTGTGTACTAACAAATATGCAGGTAAATCTTCTGGATGTCTGGGATGTGAGTCAAATTTTTCATTATTTCTGCCTTCCTATGAAAGGTAATTAGAGGAAAGATTAAAATTAAATTCATTGCAGCTTGAAAAAAGAATCCAATAAAATCCCAAATATTTTACCTCAAGAAAAATAGAAGCTTCATGATAGTTCATTTCCCAATACATATCAGGATCAAAAGTTTCACCAGGACTGCGTGATATTGATGCATGTTCAGAGATTCCCTGTGTATTCAGTCCAGGTAAAATGCGATGACCCATCTCATTTGGAGTTTCTCTCTCTCTTTCAGGCATTTTTATCCGGCTGTCTGAAGAAGGGCAAGACAACATAGATCCATATTCTAAAAACATTAAAAGCAAGCAGTGCCTATAAACTGAGCTTGCACATGTCCCTTAGTTGTTCCTTTGATAGTAATCTCGACAATAATTAATAAGCCCAATAAGCAATTGAATTAATTACCCAGAGCAAAACATTTATTAAAACCTAAGTAAGTCTGCATGGAATTGTTTTTTCACGTGATACTAGAGTGCCTTCTGCTTGAAAGCTGATACAAAAGGGAAATAAATCTTCCAAGTATAAAAAGTTTGATAAAAGTAAGTATATACAAAAAAAGATTACTTATGCTCGAAAGCTCAATTTCCATAGTCTGCTCTTGATAAAACACCAAATAAACAAAATTAGTTGGAAACGTAGAGTAAATCCACTTACTACTATACAGAATCATTTTCCTTGAAAAGTAAGTGTGTTTACAGATCGCGTAGGCACATAATTCTGATTTATATCTAGTGACGCACGACGTTATCAGGGTTTTATTTTCCTCTCAAGAGCGTCCATCAGATATACATCGCAGATGACAAGCCGAAGTTACGAGAATTAGAAGCGAGCAGGATGTAGGTGAGAGGGACAGGAGCGAATGGAGCACGAGACCAGCAGGCTTTGTTACTCACTGGGACTACCGCTCGAGTAACCGGCGGCTTCGTCGCCACGATATTTCTCCCATTGCTGCTCATCCTCGTCTTCAAAGCGCTGGTAGGTGTCCTGGGCTGCTGCTCCCTCGTCGCCATGGCTGCCCATTTGTGACGCTGACTTGCCTCACCGCTTGACAGCTGCTGCTGCGGAGCAGCCGCCCATATACAACCTGCTGGCTGCGACGACACTGTCGTGACTAAGTTCCTACTTAGCACTCGCGAGCCTACCAAGCGCTGCACCTACTATCGCTGCATATATATATAGACTATCTGGTTGTGGAGTGTGGACGTGCGATGTCTCTCACTCGACTATTCATTCGAAAATGAACTAATATAATTTATTATTATGGTATTTAAGTATTTTACACTTTTATAGAGGGGGTGGGGGGTTTACGCATATAGGTTTTGAAATAACTATAAAATAGGCGGGTTTTTAGATTACTTGCTCAAATTCAAAATGCGTAAAACACAGAATTGTCAAATTTCTGAGAACTGTATAGTACTAAAATATAAGTTTGTTGGCTAAAGTATATTTTACTTATCCACCTATCATTATAACATATAAGTAAAATTTATTTATCATAATAACTTTTCTTTAAATTTAACTTTTGCTTTTAAGGTCTGGTCTCAATAAAACTGAGAATTACATTTAGAAAGTAATACTTATAAAAATAATTACGTTACTAACGTTACCACCGCTTTAAAAGCGGTAGATATGAAGTTATTTCAAAGTCGGCATATCGATCCTCTCTTAAATCATTTTAAAGAAATGATTAAGAAAAAGATTTAAAAGCTTTCATGATTAAGATCATTATTATAGTTGGACATTTGATATATAAAGGGAGGTATTTTTATATTATTTCATTAGCAATTTTTTTTGCGTAAAATTAAATGTATCAAAACAATTATAATAAAATAAGTAAGAGTAAACAAATTTACTTCATGTAATTTTAATTATTCAAGAGGCAAATAAATATTTGAAAAGGGTTGATAATTTTTATGACCAAATTTTACATTCTTTTAATCTTTTGTTAACTGTAGTTAAACTTACAACCAAAACAAAATTTCCTTGAAATATTTTGTAAGCGTATAGGGAGAATAAAGAAAAACAAAAATTTTGCTTGCAATAATGTTTTTATCCTACTAACAATGTTGCAGGTACAAGCTTATAAGTTAATCTATGATAACGGATAATAATAATCGTAATATAATAATAATCAGTTTTAATAACTTAAGCACTTTCTTATAAAGACATATTTTTAAATAGTAAAAAAGCTAGGTTGAGCTCGCAACCGTTTAACTTTGAAAATCAAAACGTTCCTGAAATCAGAAATGACAGGCAAGTTTGATAAGTTCTAATAAATTATAATATTACTGCTTCCTCCTAGAGGAAGCTTTTTTTTAAATTTCATAAAAAAGACTACATGTGCTTGATAAAAGTAATTTTATTTGTTTTAAAAACCTAGCTGGAATGCGACTCTACAAGTGAGACGGGTACAATATGTAAAACTATATTCTACGATATTTATAACTGTATATGTTTTATGAATTTTTCGATCAACATAATATATTATGTATAATATTAGAACGCAGTTTATTATATATATATATATATTTTTTTTTTTTTTTTTTTTGACAAACGTAAACACTCTCAAAACAAGATAGATCGTGTTTTTTCATGGGCTTAATACTTATTTGAAACTTCAAATTCGTTACCCAAGTGATAACCATAGCTACTGAAGTGCACATGAACTTGCTCTGATAAATTCGCTCAAAAATATTAATAGTCATGCTCGAGGGTGTATACTTTTGTCTTCTTTAATACAATCAACGTCCAGCAGCAGTTTTCAACTATAAAGATTAAATGATTTTAATAATTCTCTTTGAATTTTATTTGCAAATTGGCGAGAAGAGTCCTCGCATCTCGATCGTTATTATTACGTGTCATTTGACCTTATGTTTTTTCGCTTTCGTTTCTTTTAGTACTTCAGTGCTTTTGCTCTCGAATAAACAGACTGATATTTACAGAAATGTACATTAGCTGTAATCATTCTGGTCATTTTCAATTCCAATAAATATTAATGCTCAACGCAACCTGCTTTAAATTAATGACAATAAAAAAAAAAGAAACTTAAATGATACCAAATTTTGCGTTAAGATCAGGTGCATTTGTGATAATTTTTATATAACTATCTACACACTTATGTTGAAAAATTGTTTGAAAACAGAAAGGAACTGGATAAAACGATACTGCTTTAAGGCAGGAAGTAGTATTAAGTAGGAGAAAAAAATTACTTATATGTGTATGTAATTGCATTTGATTATTAAGTGGCATGATATTATAACATTATACTCATAATTTCTTTTTAAAATTCCTTTCAAAACTTTTCTAAACATTACCACCAAAAGGGTTCTCTGTACGCATAAGTAAAATAAATTTATGTAAGCTTCTTCTTTACTTGGGCCTGTCACTGGTTTTAAATACTTCATAGAATATAGTCTTCTATACATAAACAGAACTTTAAAGCACATTGTTTCTCTTTTCTTTTTTTCTCATACTACAATGCAAAAAAAATAAAAAATCTTGGTTTAAATTGCGTAAAGTTTTAGAATATAAATAACTTAATAAAGATTCGCATTGAAGAGACAAATAAAAAGGAAAAAATAGTATCGCTTAATTGGGCGAAAATATAATTTTCTAAAAGATTACATTTATATGTACAATGAACTGCGGCATTACTTTAAAGAAGGAAAACCGATTATTGTTCCTTTAGTTCTTATTCCATAACTTTCAAGCTTTCTATTTGCACCTTTGCATAATGTAAAGGCATTTGTAAGAAATTCAAGATTTGCTTCCTTTCTTTAGTAATCCTTTACAATTTTACAAAGGCAAGCGACGAGTGTTGAATTGTCGTCAAATCGATTGGTCCACAATGATTGTGTACATACACGCACGCAAACATTACATGAAAATGAAATAGACGAAATCGTTTTCCGCTCAATTGTACGTTTGAGCCGATTTAAGTACAAAACAAGTAAGATTAATGTAATAAACCACATAATGAAACTTACGATGAAAGAAAAATGTAATTCGAAACAGTGATCAGTAATGCACAAAAATATTTGTTTTAATTTACATTTTAGCGATTTTTGTATCTACACGATAAAGTACTGAAACACCCGCCCTTGCCTTTTTGAAGGAGAGCCGAAAAAGGCCGTATCACCATTGCGCGTTTTGTATTTTTTTTCTCTTTCTTCACTTCGCTCCCGGCGAAGGCCAAGACAAGATAGACTGCCTTTTCGATCATTTATTTTTACTTCTATAGCATTTTTAGAAGTTAAGATTGTACTATTTGTGTTCAATACTAGAGCCGCATGAATGTCGATAGTAAGCTAGCTCATGTCACTGTTGTTCCACTACTGCTCTGTTGAAGTTGGTCTGACGCATTTACGACTTCAACATTGCTATTATTGCAGCTGAACGATTCCTCGATGCGTATTTTCTTAGCCTCTGGTTCGCCAGAATTGGCCGAATTCGAGCTCGAACTCGACTTGTGTTTGTGACTACTTGAGCAACTTGAAGAATGTGAGGTCGAGGTGAATTCTTGTGTGTTAGTGTTCTTTTCGAATAAAGATGAATTTTTATGGGACGAAGACGAATGAGAAGAGCGATGATGATGACTACTACTGCTCGACGAAGAGGACTTATTCTTTGAGTCATGTGACGACTTATGTCGATGACTACTACTATTGTTGCTGCTGTGCTTACTACTGTGATGTCTCTTTCTATCTCTATTGCGATCTTTGTCCCTGTCTTTATTACGATCTCTATCTCTGACCCTGTCCCTGTGTTCACTCTTTTTGTGTTCCCGATGTTTTCGGTCATCCCTGCTGCTGCTGGAACTGTTTGTTTTCTTTTCATTTCTTTCCTCGCTTGAGCACTTGTTTTCGCTTTCTTTGTTAAAATTTTCAGACTCTTTTTCAGATTCTATACGTTGTTCTAAAACAGTCGTAGAGGAGTCTATTGATGGAAGAGTGCTGTTTTCCATTATTTCTTCGTTTTCAACTTTTGATTCCTGAGCAACTTCATTTTTCTCATTACCCTCTTCTTTTGATTCATCTTCTGCCATTTCTATTAAAGCTTTGACAGCATTTTCCGTCGCACATTCAAGTTTTGCAGTAAAGGCGCTAACGGTTTCAGCTTCAAGCAATCTGTACGATTTTTCGATGTTTGCACTATCTTCGCTGTAAAATTTTTCTGCTATTTCTAAACTTTCCTTACGAATTCTCTCGAGCATTTCCTTTGAGGCCGTAGAAACACCATCTCGTAATGATTGACAAACTTCTTGTACGTCCGTTTTAGATTTGTAAATAGCAATTTCGAGGGCTTTATCAACGACTTGACTCGCATACGTTTTGCCAGCTGTTTGGCGTGCTGAAAGTAGCTCTGTGTCAATTTTTATCATACTTTCTTGTTTTAGGCTCGATTGTTCATTAATATTGCTTATTCGGGAACTATCAAGTACAGGTTTTGCTAGTTCCTTAGGAAGAGCTTTGGGTAAGGCTTTAAATACTTGGTCATTGGAGGTTGAAGTTCTTGATTCCGTTTTCGAGGAATGGTGACTACTTGATGAACTTTGTCTCCGATGCTCCGATGAGGATGATTTTTCACCGTGTTTTCTCTTGCTGCTGGAGCTGCTACTGTCGACACGACTGCTTCTGCTGTTACGGTGACGGTCTTGATGCTTTTTGTCCCTATTAAAATTAAACTGCTGAGCATTTTGTTAAAAAAAAAAAAATGCTGCACATTAATTTGCAAAAATATTTAAAAAATATTAAACTAACAAATAAATTAATTTTTTTTACAGATAATTACGTTACATAATTAATGAGCACTATAATTTAATACGGAATATCTCTTATTAGAATATTAAAGAATATATAATGCCCCTATTGCATGTTGCAAACAAAAAAATAATTTATTTGTTCTTATTAATTTTTTGAATATTTTTTATTAAAAAATTAAAAAAAAAACTGGTAAGTTAATGTAGAGCTAATTATAATTCTAATAATAGCTAATAATAGTTGCAAAAAAATTTATAAAAAAATGAATGAAAACAAAAAATAAATAATTTTATTACCTGTCCCTCTTTTCACTAGAATTTTTCCTTCGTTCTTCCTTGCGTCCATCTTTATGCTCCCTGTGGCGTTGTCTTTCAGCTTTGTCTTGAGCATCTTTTTCGGATGCAATAGAATCATCGGTAGAAATTGCCCTGCACTTTTCTTTCTGCTGTTGCACGGACTTCTTAAGATTGCCCTGATACTCAGCCGCTCGTTCTTTAGCCTTCTTTTCTTGGTCTACATCCACATGAGCCTTTTTGGCCAATTTCTCTTTTGGGCGATGATGCGCTTGAGAAGAACTATTTGGTTCAGCTTCTATTGCCTGTATTTCATTTTCCTTCAGATAGTATTGTTGTAACCTCAAGTGCCAAGCGACGCTCGAAACCGCCGATACAGTCCTAAACTGATGAATAATATTACGGGGCAAAAAGTAGATGTCGTTATCGTAAAGGCTGATTCTTGCATAACGTATAGACTGCCTGCGTAGCTGATTTAGCTTTGCATCTTCAATCCATTGTACACACTGTGAAATAGGTGGTTCATGCAAGTCTAGATGCAGCTGTTCTACAAGTTCTGGAAAGTCAGCAGCATGAAAGGCAATTACATCCTTTGTAATGCGGTTGAGTTCTGAATTTTGACCACCGTGAACTGCTTTAAGTACTCCAACAGCAGCCGTGGTCATACGATCAGGACCGTGACCTACATGATCAGCATGGGCTCGTGTTCGATCTTCAAATAAGTACTCGCGAGCTTCACTCTGCCGTGGCAAATATTGTAGATTACGAAGTTCATTGATGCCAGTTCGGCGACGTTTGCACGGACTTTTGTTAATGTCAGCTGTAGGAACAAGTTGTTCACCTGGTCGAATCCACAGAATGGGACCGTCATTTGATTCTTGAGGACTATCCATTCGCACACATGACAGAGGTCCCCAAGGCATTGTCTGAAAAATAAATAAAATTAAAGCTTGGTAAAGTAAATATAAGTTAAGTTTGGTTAAAGTAATTGTTTTAAGAATTTACATAACTATACATAAAAATAACAAATTAAACAATTAATAAAATATTAATCTATTAAAAAGCACTTTTTTCGAAATCAGCAGGTTCTTTCTGACAAATTTTATGACTATGACAAAGAATACTACTAGAAAGAGTTTTGGCTTACCATTTTTAAAAAGATATTTTCTTCCAGCATCTGCAATATATTTGGAAAGTAGCCACCAGCTTCTTCATGAGCTGTGCCAACTAAACTAATCTGATTCATTGGTCCATATCGAAAGGTGCCATTATTATAAGCTTTGCAAACTTGTTTTTTGTATTGTAACATTGTTGTCGTTTCTATATCACTTTTATGTCCCAGAACAACATTCTTGACTGTTAAGGTAGGATATATATCAGCCATTTGGTCTAATAAATCAGGCATATAAGTAGCCGCATTATGAACAATACCCATAACATGATGAGCATTTCCATTTTCATCTTCTCCGAATACAACCTAAACACTGCAAGAAATAATTAGTAAATACTGTGCATCTATAGAATGTAGTCTTTTTAAATAAAATATATATATTTTAAATAATATATATATCTACCTTAAAATATTCTTGTGCTAATTCTTCCAGTTGTTCACCTGTTAAAACATCAATTTCATCTTGATACATGTGAACTACTGAAGCTCCACCATTGGGATAAACTTCTATGTGAATAAAATCCTTGTACTTCAAACCTTGTAAATAAACTGACGTGTCAAATTCATGAGATTTTTTATCTAGTGTTTTATAATTTTTGAATTGAAGATTCAACCTCATATTATCAGCATTTGCCTTTTTAATACAATCTACTGAATTTAAAGGCTTTAGGCAAAAAGGTATATTATTGCTGCTTCTTCTATCTCTATGACATTGTATACCAACATTGGCTTTCCTTATTTTGCTTCTTTTATAGCACCTTTCACAACTATGTCGACTTTTTCGTTTATCTCTTGAAGAGGAAGAATGAGATTTATGACTTTGTGAAATTGATCTAGAGCTATCTTTAAGCTTAGTATCAATAGGTTCGCTTTTAGTCTCCACAGGTTCTTGTTTAATATTGTCAGTCATGAGCCTCTCCATAGGATCATCTTGAGTAACAATGTCTTTCCTTTCATCTTTGACAATACACTCATGAATATCTGTTTCCATCTTTTGAATGATTTCAGCATTTGCTTTCCAAGGGGTGTTTTCTTGTGTTTGTGGCATTGGTAAGCCATAAGTTATAGTGGTTTTTGTAACTGCAGTACTTGCTGGACTATTTGGACCAACTGAGACACGTGGAGGATAATCTGGACTTTTAGGACTCCTCAATTCTACGTGTTCAGTACATTGCAAACTTTCTGCTAATTGAGGACTTCTATTTGATGCAATGCCACCTTCTTCAACTTGTGAGTGTCCATTACTTTTTGAAGATTGGTCTTCATTATCAGTGACAGCAGAAGAATCCACCTAAAAATTCAATGTTTAAGATTCTCAACACTTAAATATCGCTACTAATTGATACTTACAGAAGGTAAACAAGCATCAAGAGTTTTTAACATTTCAGCATTTTCTAGCTCTCTGCAAGGTTTCTCTCCTGAAAAACAAAAAACTGTATCAATCAAGCTTGTTTTCTTCTCAGCCTATAGGCCAAACTAGATAGGTTCTAAAAATAGTCAAGGGGTCGTGTTTGCCTGTCGCGAGAGTATTCGCAAGTGGTCCGCGAATTTGCGAAGGCCTAGAAAGTACTAGCTAAAAAGGTTTTGCTCGCGGCAGCCTGCGGCCGTAGAAGCTACCAAGCGACAGTCGCTTGTACGCACATACCTGGCTCGAGACGAACGGCAAGAACAGCAGTAGCAGTGGCGGCGTCGGTCATGTCGTCACCGAGGCTACTACGCACGTAGCTGGGATGATGAGCCGGCATCGCCAACGACGAGGTCCTCGTCGGCTGGACGAGGACGCTCAGTCGTCCGGCACCCGCTCTGTAATGATGCTCCTCCACTTTGGCAGCAGGAGCAGCAGCGACAGCGTAGTGGACAGTGGGCGTCGCTGCTTCCAACGGCCGTGGATGTTCCCGAGTTGCCTCCAACGGCTGACGCTCCCTCGTCAACGCTTCTACACTGTCCTCTCCGTCGGCAGGACCAATGTCCAAGATTGTATGCGCCCCTCCAACGCCACTATTTACATCGCATCGCGCGTTTGACACGGCACCCGTAGCAATATCGGTGGCCATCTTGGATTTTTCCACGGCGAGCGAGCGGAGTGCCTCTCGCGCACGCACACATGCAAACGTGATTTTGCGCGTACCAGCGCGGCACTACCACAATGTCCACAATTGAAGACCGAGAGAGCAAGCGTACTCATAGACTACTATATCTATGCTGTTTCTCTAAGCACAATTGTTTCGATCTTTCGATGTGATAGTGCGAAGATATATATATTCGAGGCTACGAGCTAAGACTACGCCAACGGCACACTTATACTGTATATACACGCGCAGCCGACGGAGACGACGGCGACACGATCTCTCGATCATTCTCGAGTCTTTTGCTTGCTCCTCTCTCTTTCGCGGCCCTGCTCCTAAGCCTTTCATAAATGCACGTTTTCGCTTCCTCCTCTTTATTTCTTTCTTCGCTCACCCTTGGTCTTTCTCACAAGTGCATTCCTCCTAAATCTTTCTTTGCTGGCTCGTAAATGAAAGTTCTTTTAATTTGCAAATCAAGTTAAATATCAAAAAAACTATTACTTATCAGCTTGGATCCAAGTAATTAAAAAATATTGCAAAATAAACGATATGTCATCAAATTTTAATATACCCTAATAATGAAAACAAAAGTCAAATAAACAAGGAGCTGAAACAAAAACATTTTAATTATTTTATGCAAAAGTTTTATTTCAGTGATTTATTATAATACAGTTAAGAATATATTTATCATTTTTATTAAAATATTCACTTCTTTAAATAATAAAAGAAATTAATCATAATTTTTTATTAGCAATTCTTTATTTGAATATTTAACTAATAAATGCTTTCGTTATATAGAGCTTGTGTTCTTTCAAAGACTATAACTATAAACCATCCACGTAAATTTAGACTTGAGAAAAAAGTTGAAATGTAAATGATGGTTTAATGAGGGAACAGCATTTACAAAGCGTGCGGATGAATTTGAAACTTACAAATAATTTGACAACATTTTTAAATCTGGAGTTGGCGATGTAAAAGCTGCGTTTTCTTGCATGTCACATTTAATACGCAGTAATAAAAATGACAAGGCTATATAAACTATATTCATTATTAAAGGTGCATCTGTAAAACAAATATTTAAGGTGGGAGAGCAACATAATTATGTATAATATTATGTAAATATATTTCAGGTTGTCGGAGCCGCGGACTACTGTACGCTTCTGTATAGGTATTAGTTATATTACACTAATAGAATAGCAGCGCTGCTAGCACCACCCTGCAGATTTACGGAAAAAGTGAAACAATTAATTTAAACGCATCCGCATCGTTAGCATCGTATTCGTATCGTAAGTTCAAAGTTCGTAAGATGCTGCTGGTAGCATCTGTCAGCACCAGTACAATTAAATAGTCATAAAAAATATAGAAATACTTTTGTATCATCCCAATTTATTAATACCATATTAACATTTTTAGTTTTCATTTGTTTCATTGAATAATTTATTATTTCTATAATATTAATATTAACTTGTAATTTTCTTATATAAAGCTAACAGTTTAAACATTTTAAAACTTTTTCTTGAAAAACGTATTTTTATATTTCGCAAAAAATTTCAGCACAATTTTTCATGAGAAAAACTATAATTTTATAATGATCTTTGAAGGTAACACATAAAAAACGTAAAAACGTATAAAATTTATGGTACTTTTTGTGTCTTCATTTCATGGGTAAAGCACCATATTTCACGATAAATTTATAGGTTTTTATTATTTTTTTCCTTAGGGAATGCACGTAACTAAAATTTCATTTTATATTTGGCGCCAAAACATACAGCCATTAGAGCATTATCCAAGATGGCATTTTCTTAATCTCTGTTTTTTGTTATTGCAGTTGTTAGTCGTTATTTGAGAAGCTAAAAAGTCACGATATAAAACAAAATTTAAATATATTTTTATAAAATGCCGAATTCCCCTATCACCAAATTTCAAGAAGGTAATCAACTACTACTAATTAAAATGAAACGCTAAAATCATTTACAAACTTTCAAACTTTTAGGGGAACGTGTTTTATGTTTTCATGGACCATTAATATATGAAGCTAAATGTTTGAAAACTAATATAACAAAAGAGAAACAAATAAAATATCTCATACATTATGCTGGATGGAATAAAAAGTAAGGTTTAGGTTATATTTAAATAAATATTGCTGTGATATTAAGAGTATTTGATTTATTTTTTATTATTACAGTTGGGATGAATGGGTTCCTGAAAGTCGAGTTTTAAAATATAATGAAGTTAATGTTCAAAGACAAAAAGATGTTCAAAGAGCCCACACAGCTCAACAAGCTGCTCAGAAAGGAAAAAAATCTACAGTGTTATCTAAAGTAAGTTTAAAGAACCGTGAACTAAATAAGGATAAAGATTCAGAAAGCAGATCAAGTACTCCAACTCTTACGAATGAACGAATTACTAATCGGTATCAAAAGAGTAGCGGATCTATAACTCCAACATCTAATGATTCATCTTCAGATGGTCCTCGTAGAAAACGCAGGTATTTATTTTATTCCATTAATAAATTTCAAACTGTAAATGGAAGAAAGAAACTTTTAATTAAATACTTTTTTAGTCGTATTGATCCAACAGTAGAGACTGAAGAACAATTTTTATCAAAAGTTGAAATAAAAGTTAAAATTCCTGATGAATTAAAACCATGGCTTGTTGATGATTGGGATGCAATTAGTAGGCAAAGAAAATTAGTAATTTTGCCTGCAAGACATTCGGTAGATAAAATTTTAGATGATTATACAAAATTCAAAACTTCAAGCAAAACAAATAATCCTAACAAGTAAGTGTTTCAAGTATTACATCTATTATTATTTTTATAAATATTATAATTATATATTGTATTTTATATATTTTAAAAAATACTTTTGTAGAGAAGTGGCAGTTATGGAAGTAACAAGAGGACTTCGTGAGTACTTTAATGTTATGCTTGGAACACAACTTTTATATAGATGGGAAAGGCAACAATATGGAGAGGTTTTAAATGAAAAGCCAAGTACATCACCTAGTCAAATATATGGAGCTTTTCATTTATTAAGATTATTTGGTAAACTATATAATTAGTAATAAAACTACATTTACTCTATTCAAATTAATTAATTATAAATACTTATTCTAGTCAAACTTGGAAGCATGTTATCTTATACACCTCTTGATGAAAAAAGTATTCAATTACTTCTTGTACATATTCATGATTTTCTAAGGTATTTGCATAAAAATAGCAGCGACTATTTCAGTCTCCAAGATTTTGGAGCAGCACCTCCAGAGTATCATAGAAAATGTAGTTAAATTGTATTGTAAATAAGTTTTATGCTTGTCAAGTTTTTGAATGTGCTATCTTTAAATTGTAAATAATTGATATTTGAAAATAAAATAAAATGTTTTTTAAATTTCTGTTTTCAATTATTAGATTCAAATGTAGTTAAAATGGCGTAAATTAATATTTGAATAAATAAATCTACGCAAGTTTCGCGCTCACACAAATACAAACATGCGCACTCATGTCATCATACGCGAATCCACGCACGAATCCTACACAAGGTATAAACAGCAAACATAACCTAATACTTGTCGATTTTCAGTTTCATTACTTAATTTTTATAATTAAGATTTATAAACTTTATTATCGGTTTTAACTCAAACAAAATTATTTGAATAATGGCAGGCTCTGCCTTGAGAAGGTTAATGGCAGAATATAAACGTAAATCAAAAAACTTCGTCACCTTGAAAACATTTAAATAAAATTATCCTCTTTAAAAAATATTCACTTAAAATTTACAGAATTAACAACAAATCCGCCCGAAGGAATTTTAGCTGGTCCAGTTAATGAGGAAAATTTTTTTGAATGGGAAGCCTTGATTTTGTACGTACAATTTCTAATGACTAATTACATTCAAAATTTTTCAAAATTGTATTTAAAAATAATTATTTCAAATTATTATTTTTTTTTAATTTATTAGAATTTTGTAATTTTAGAGGGCCAGAAGGAACTTGTTTTGAAGGAGGTGTTTTTCCTGCAAAATTAGTGTTTCCATCTGATTATCCATTGAGTCCTCCAAAAATGCAATTTACATGTGAAATTTTCCATCCAAATAGTAAATATAAACATTTACCAAAATTTTATTGTTAAATAAAAGATACATTTTTCCACATATGATTTTTTGCAGTTTATTCAGATGGCCGTGTATGTATCAGCATTTTACATGCACCTGGGGATGATCCAATGGGATATGAAAGTAGTGCTGAAAGGTGGAGTCCTGTTCAAAGTATTGAAAAAATATTACTTAGTGTTGTAAGTATGCTTGCAGAACCAAATGATGAAAGTGGAGCTAATGTTGATGCAGCAAAAATGTGGCGAGAAGATAGAGAAGAATTTGAAAAAATTGCACAAAGATTAGTTCGTAAAACTCTTGGAATTCGAGCAGAATAGCCTTTGTTAAAAATTTATGTTTTAATTTAAAATTTTTTTAATTTGATTTTGTAAAATTGTCTATTTTACAGAAATTTTAAAGAAGTGGTGAGAATTGTAATTATTGTTCATTAAAATTATAAATATTTTTGGTATATTTTTTCTGCAATTACGGAATTTTGAAAAATGTTAAAATTGTAGGAAAATTTTTTTTTTTTTCATAATTTTTATTATTCTATAATAGGTATTGTTGAAAATCATTTTAGAAACCATTTTGATTTTATAACTTAAATTTAATTAGTTGATTATAAGAACAATAATTTATGAATTACATAGAATACAGTAAGTAAATAAAAAAGTTCATATTCTACAGATCACAAGTTTGTTGAAGAAAAGTACTTATTAAAATTATGGAAAATTAAATAATTTTATAAACAATTTGATTTAAACATTTCAAAAATACTATCGGGAATTAAAGGCATTTAAAAGTTTGGAAATTTAATTTTAATTTAAAATCAGCTCCCCATTTTTAATATTATAGTCTTTTCTTCTTAGTGTTTGTACTATAAAATCAATCACGTACAAAATATGTTTTTTTTTATTTAATCAATTGTAAAGGTCCCAAAGAGAAATATTTCCATCTTTACCAGCAGCTGCCATTAAACACTTGCTGTTATAAGTTTCAACTTTACTTGTTGAATAGATAATGTGATGAATAGTAACTTTATGGTGGTCTAAAACAGCAAGTGGTCTCAGAGATTTCCATGAATAAATTCTAATTCGACTGTCCCATCCTCCAGCAGCAAATACTCTTGCATCAGGTCTAATAGCAATAGCTGAAGTACCAGGATTTTTCAAAGGTAATTTTGTAGTTTCAGAAAGTTCATTATCAGGAGATAATGAGAATATCTAAAAAAGTATTAGAAATATTTTGAAGTTGTTCTAAAAAAACACTTTTCTATTTTAATTTTAAATTAAAAATTCTTACTTGCAAATATCCAGAAGGACTTCCTACAATGCCACGCATTAGGTTTGTATTAAAATCAATGCTCATGGGAGATTGTTCAACTTCTAATGTGGATAAAATCTTTTTGGATCTTAAATCCCACAAATACAATGAACCACCGTCATAAGCAGTTAAAACGTAATTAGATTCATTCACAGGTTTTATTACCATTACCTGCCCAAGTTGTTTTTCTGAAAAACTAAGAGGGTCTAGCTCCATTTCAGATTTCAACGTTTTTAATGAAAATAGTCCAATCTTTGAATCATTTAATGGGATAAGCATTGAATTATTATCAGCAACTTGACATCTAAAAAAATTGATGGATTATGCAATGTATAAAATTAAATTTTATAATTGTGAATATTTAGCATTTACCGACAGAATCCATAATGCTCAGTTTTTACTGTTTCATTCATTACCCAACTAGAATTGTTAGCTTGCCAAAAATTGAATTTTCCATTTTTTCTCTGAGTTATAAAACATTCATCACCAATCATATGCATTGACAAACATGGATCTTCGGAACCTTTTAATTTAAACAATTCTCGATTTCTCTAAAATTATTAAAATAGAAAAAATAATATTTTTAATAAATATTCATTTTTTAAGTTATTAAACTTACTCTTAAGTCCCAAATATGGATATTTCCACTCTCTGTCCCAGCATAAAGATGTTCAATATAAGGTGAAACTCGAAATAGAAGGCTATGAATAGGTCCCATATCACCTCTTATCACATAGACTGGATCAGGTGGAAGAATCGCCATTGTCAATGATTTTAGAAGTTTGCTAATTTTTTAAAAATAGCACGTTGAGTACAAAATGCTTGTCCTGTAACTGGTGTTTGGTAGAAGACGGGAGGCTCACGGCACGAAGGTGAAATGGATAGCAATACCTTTTGAAAAAACAATTTCAGTTTTACATAAATATCATAATAATATAAAAATGTAAATGCATTATATATGAAACTTTTAATAAAACTTTCTCACAAAATGAAATATAAATGATAGTATGTTCACTACTTGAAAGCTACTAATGCTGCTAATACTCTGTTATCAATGCTATTGATTATAATCTTTGTTACTTATAACTCTTTCGGTTGCCTACATTATCACTTTCTTGTGTACACTTGTAAATAAAGCATTAAGCATTTCAAAAAGTGAACCAGAGATTTCAAATAACCAATTCAAATTCAAATCAATCAATTCAAATCAAATTACAACTTAATGAAATGCTTCGCTTTAGAATTTCAGTCTCTTTAAAAGGAATCTCGAAAAAACCGCGCAAAAGGTGTAGTTCCAACAACAGTCGAGTAAGATTAGAGCAGCAAACGTGTGGTTGAATAACATGGCGACGAGGTCTGTTTGCTGTTCGTGACAAATGGATTTTGTGTGCTCACGTATCTAAAATCAGAGATAAATACTGCGTTACTAACCCTAAGGATGTCGAGCAGAGCGATGCTCAAAGAATTTCGAGGGCTGCCAGAGCATGGCTTGATGTTTGGAGCGAAAAAGGAGACGTGCCAGTCTCACCTCCCGTCTTCTTCCGCTGCTGGTTCACGGTTTGTTTTGTGGTCGTATCGCAGGCAAAAGCGCTGCCTGGCGCTGTACGCCTTTACTTTGCAATAGCCGCCAAGTCTGCAATGTCTGCATCTGCACGGAATTTGAAGGTGCGCGTCGACCCTTTCAGGTGGACCAATAACGCAAAGATGCTTTTGTGTTGTTTAAATTTCTTTAATACCTAAATATTCATTCTACCTTTGGAATTTTAAAACAATTCTGTATAAAGAGTAACATCATTGTAGTAATTTAACAAATTCGATTTTTTTGACTTAAATAAAGGTTTTGTATTATAAAAGTAAGCTACGAGTGGTTTTAAGTCGAAAAAAATTGTTTTGCGGTATTAAGAGCAATAGGTAAAGAGTTTATATAAGAAGTATTCGCTAGATGACGGTACACATATATTATGTATACCTGTACCTCTATACTAGTCAAAATATCTATACTTTCCGTTAGTTATTTCTGTCAACTGAATGCGTCGTCAAAATGCATAATTCCCATATAAGAACGCTGTGTTAAGAATTGAAAAATTAAAACTCATTCATTGGCTTCAAGGTACCTTCTGAAAATTTGTGTAGATATTTTTGACGTTAAAGTGAACTTCCATTCCCATTTCTACTTACTATTAAGGTAAATGTCCCAATTTCTACTCACTTCTATCTATTTATAAATAATATGTATAGATAAATATTTCGAAAAAAAGTTATTAAAATTAT
>UCOL01002759.1:0-23238 GCA_900474335.1 Ormyrus nitidulus | reverse complement strand
CGGTTTTCGGCCCCCCCCCCCCCCAAGCTGGGAGATGGCTGCATGCCTCTCGGTTATATAACGCAGCGCCGCCTGCTATTGTCGGCTTCGGGGGGGGGGGGCCTTCGGTTCTCATGCTCTGGAAACTTTTACTATCGGCGAACAATGACTTTAATAAGGAGTGATAAGTAGGTTAACCAGCGTGCAAAGTGGAGAATTCGTGTGAAAATATTATAGTGCGACTTTTTTCTAACAATGCATGTATATAAACAAAGTCGGGTTTTTGGGGGTTTTTTTTAATTGCGGCAAATTTTACGTTTCTTCAAAGGCGGAGATAAAAAAAATTGTTGAATCGAAATGCTAACAAGAAAAAACGGTCGCATCCTCAAACGCGTTCGCGAACAATCGGAGCATTATAGCTGGGCAAGCGATGAAAGTAATGACGCGGAACGTTTTTCTCTGCTTTCTTCTGGTGGATTCGCACTTGGAGCGGACTTGGCAATATTTTGTTCCCGCGTATAAATCTCGGTAAATCGCTGATTTGTATTCGGGCAAAGTTTATCGAAACAGAAACCGTAAAGAGTGCTAAAAGCGCATTTGCACTAATAAAATTGCTATCGCGCGTTAATTTTGCGCTAAACCGTTTTATATCACTGCGTTTACACGTTTTACGTAAAATTTTCATGCTACGATTATTCGCAAGCGCGAATTACATAATTTGGCCTACCTGATTACGTCACCGAGTCGACTAAGGGAATAAATTAACGGATTATTTAACGTTTTTCTTAGAATTCAGATAATTTTTGTATTTTTTTTTTTTTTTTTTTACTTTCAACGAATCATAATAGGGTTTTGAAACCAAAAGTGTGTTTTGACTGGCTGAAAATACAAGCTGCCCGTCAGATGTCACTCTCAATTAGAAAACAAACCTCTTTCTTCCTCGGTACAACGTAATTGAAGAAGGAACAACGAGATGGGATTTAAGATTACGCGGTAGTATTGCTATTCGGCTCTAAGTGCGGAAGTAACCTTTTTGCGCCTCCTTTTTGTAAACACCTCGAACACCTCGTTATTGCACAATCTGTAAGTTGACGACTGTTTCCTCCATTTTTCTCTTCTTTTTTCTACTTTTTCTCGCTTTAGAATTAATTTTTTTTTTTTTAAATTTTTCGACTGTCTACAATCTCCTAATAATTATATACGTGTTATACAACAAAATCTTCTTGTACACTTTTATTTTATTTTATTGACGCAGTCGAAAGATAAGATTTATATTTAACAAACTCTGTCAATTAAAGCTAATATTTATGCTCCTTACGCATCTTCATATCGGTTAATTTTAATTTAAAGAAAGCGTATCTTATCTCATTCTTATTCAGCTCGACTCAATGCAAAACCCTCGCGTATCCAACGAAAACTTGTACCCAGGATTAAAAAAAAATAAAAAATATCGATGCGCCAGGCAAGCTCTTATAAAAAATTAATCTCCGCGTAGCTCTCATCCGAAACGAAACTGGAAATGAAAATGAGGCGTATATTGTCTCGTTAAATCAAACGAATCGCCGTCCCATTACCGAGGGAAAAACGGCTTTGATTCATCGACTAATCGGCTCGCGCGCGCATCCATAAATCAGGCCCGCGGCGCAAGCTTGCAAATATGCGTCGCCCCGCCCGCAAAAGTGCGAAACTCTCGGCGTGCAAAAGCACACACCTCGGAAAGAAATTCCCGCGAGACGATTCGCCGCGACCTCTCGGTAAGAAAGCTGCGCGTTATATCACGCGGTAAAGAGCCTAAGATAACGCGATTTTAAAGAGCGCCCCGTCCGACGTAATTACGCGCCGCAGAAATGTAGAGCTGCGCCGGAGAATACGACTTTTGTCGTCTGCGACGGGAGAAAGAGATTTGGCTTTGAAAAGGAGATACTATTTACCAATGAGTATACAGTGGAATGTATAGGTTCTTGACCTTACATGAATAGAACTTTTTATTTATAATTTCCTTTGTGCGCGGCCCGTTCGAGCGTCGGGACAGAAAGCTAAGAAAATTCCCGCTCAACCTCTTCAATGCAGCTCCATTTGCATTCACTTCAAAAACCAGTATCGGAGACAATCGAATTTATAAATATCGATGCGGCGGCTTAGAATGCTATATACAGTGATTAATGAGTCGCCGCTACTCACCGCATAAACAATCCCCGCGGGTTTAAAAAAAAAACAAAAAAAAAATAAAATCTTTTCAAATTCAATGAATTTTACAATATCTCTGATTAGCATCAGAATAGCCTCGTAATTTCCCACTTATCAGTTAATTCAATTCCGCCGGCCGACTCCACCTCCTCCTCCTCCGGCTGCATTATTCATCGCCGGGGAAGATTCTTATAAAAAAAAAAAAGATCCCGCCGCTCGCCGACGCCCGAATTTATAATCGAGCGAGATCGCGATTTTCTTTTTCTGTCTGGCCCAGGGACTTTTCATCGAGTCATCGCCGCCGCGTATCGCGTTCGATTAGCAGTTTTATTGTCTCTGTCTCTCTCTCTCTCTCGTTGCGACGGGCGAAGGACGTTTTTCCAGCGGCGGCTATCGACGGGGAAGTCGTGGGTGAAAATGATCCGCGCCGCGAAACTTCCTTCTCGGAAACGCATTTGGTATTCCAATTGAATTTGCCGCGACGCGGCCGAATTAATGTGCGCGGCGTTGTTTGCTTCGACGAAAGCAGAGTGTCGCGGTGGTGGACACGGTTAATTTATAAATTGAAAGAGCCGGCCGCCTATCGTTTTGCATCGCGATCGCGATGAAATTTCAGTGTTTTTATCTTACAGACGAGGTTTCCATTCGCTTTGCTTACTCCCTGCCTTGTTTTTTTATTCTTATTTGCGTTGGCGCGCGTAATTTATTTATTAATCTTTGCTTTAACGCAATGCCAGCTGCCGTTTTAGAAAATGAAACTTATTCGGGAGAATAAAACGCTCGTTAGCCTTTAATTTGAATACGTACATTGTAATTATTTACGTTAAAGCTTCGTTTCATACACTTTCTCTATAATTTAATCGCAGATTAATAAACTGTGTACATTGCGATTAGAATTGTTTTACCATAAACGTACATCGCGTTAATGCGCTCGGACTTGCGTTGACTTGCAAAAAAAAAAGTGCGTACACACGAGGCGGAGCGTCTTTTATGCCTTAAGAAAGTGCAACATAACGCATCCCGGGCTCGCGGCAGTTACATCGAAAGTGCGTCGAAGATAATTTCTATGCGTGAACCTGCTTCCCAGGTTGAATTTAATAATACACCTTGTACGCCGTAATTTCAGCTAATTTCACTGCTTATTTATGCATTTTCCCATGGCGGATGCATAACTATTGTTTGCCGTCTTGTCCTACCGTAACGTGTTTACGTTTAGCTGCTTGATTTAGTTTCAGAAAAAAAAAAACTGGAAAAAAAAACTTGCTCCTCTGGGCGTCGATGAATTTTTTTCGCGATCTTCGTTGAATTTAATTTTCACTATTTATACTTGTTATACGAAAATAAACGAATATGAAAAATAGATTTTTAAAGTAGAGCAATGAAGTATTAACGTTAATACCTTGTTTGCTAACGCTCGCTCGGTCGAAGTGCTTCAGTATTCCGAATTGAATTAAAATAAATAATTAATGCATTACTGACGAGTCGAAAAAGAACGGTATTCGTATTCATTTTCTACCCCAATAATTAAAGAATCCGAAATTGAAAGGCCCATTTGATACATAAAAATAAGAGGGGAGGCGGGAAAGCTTATTATGAACGGAAAACTTTCATGCCGCAAGCTCTGACTAATGATTTTATAATCTCTATCCCAATAGTGCTTAATAGGAATAGCTCTCATTTCAAGCTACAAATGCGGCAAGTTATTGAACTATTAAATCCAATACACGAATTGGAAACCGATGTATAATTCATTGAAGATAATTGGCGTCGACGGTAAGCTCCGAGTATGCCATAACTAATTTCGTTAATTGATCTTTCCGCACTGGTCATCCCTCTTCCCCAAAACTTCTTTCCCCCGAGATCTCGGCGTACATCCACCCTCCCCCGTTCATAAGGCTCAGAGTGCACAACGCAGAAATAAACGAGCGGCGGCTCCCGTCGACACCCCCTCCCAGGGCCCAGCCCCGCTGCAGCGGGGCTCGTGTCCCACTTGGCCCGCGACGGCCAAAAACGAGGAGCCGCCGCCGCCGCCGCACTTTATACATCCCAGAGAGCAGCAGCAGTGGCGGCGGCGGTGGCGGCACTGGCCTCTCTCACCCACGCACACCAGCGCAGAGAGAGACACACACACGGGCGTGTGCAGCAGCCTCGTCGCTCGAGAGTCAGTGGCTCCTCGTCTTGGGCCGGGTGTACCGCGCAAGCCCTCTCTGCCCCCTACTCCCCCCGCTCGAGGCGAGGGCTGCGCGACGGGGCTGCGCGCCAACACGAGAGAGAGCTTCAACCCCTCTGCCGCGCCGAGAGAGCTTTCAGAGTGTCGTGTGAGTGCGCGCGCGGAACGAAAGCTAACCCAGCAGCAGCAGCAGCAGCGACGACGAGCACCGAGACCGAGAATGCTGCCCCCGGGGTCAGGGCTCTACTAGGGAGCTAGCAAAGAGCGGGCCTTGGGAGCGAGAGGGAGCTATGAGGAGGCTAAGCGGCAGCAGCGGCATCGGCAACTCGTTGCCATCGTCGTCGTCCTCGTCGTCGTCGTCGTCGTCGTCGTCGCGGCGGAGGAGCGTCGCAGGTTCGGCGAGGATGACGCTCGGCCCGGACGAGGAGTCAGTCTCGCTCGTCGCGCCGTGCCCGACGCCTCCCGCAGCGGGATCAGCAGCGACCGCGGCCCAGGCGGCCCTCCGCCAACTGCGAGTGAGTATATAGTATAAGCATCCCCCCCGGGGTATAAGGCATGAATGAGCAATGGCGGGCAGCAACGGAGAGCTCTGCGACGAGAGAGAGAGAGCTCTCGCAGGGATGGGAGCATTGATTCCTCGCGCGCGAGCGGCCTGGGCTAAAAATAGCCCGCACAGCGCGTAGTCGCGCGCGCGACTGTTGCGTGGAGGCGGCGGCGGGGGTGGGGGCCCCATCGCCGACCGGGCTGCCTTTCGCGGACCGCGACACCTGCACGTGTTTACAAACAGGCGACCTGCACGAGAACGGTTACGTGCATCTAGTTCCAGGGTGATGCTTCGCGCCACGAAGAGAGAGAGAGAGAGAGAGAGAGGGCTGGCTCGTACGTCGGAGCGCCTCCTATAAGTAGGGCGGTGCGGATAAATCGATCGGCGGCGGTGGCGGTTTCATTCATGGTTGGGAGCTGCCGCGGCTGTTTCAGGCCTGTGTGTATACGCGGACGCGCCACACAGGCCGGCCCGATACACGTATACGCGCGCCGCCGCCGCGGACGTCAGCAAGCGCTCCCTCTCCCCCGGGACCCGATCCCCCTGCAGCCGCGAGCGTCTTATATATACACTTTAACCCGACGCAGCGCACCCCTAACGCACGCACGCACTCACGCACGCCGGACTACCTGCTCCTCCCCCCGCGGAGTCGTTAACCCAAGAGTCTTCCGAGAGCCCGAGAGAGAGAGAGAGTACATCCCCTCGCGCGTTCCACGGAAGCCGGTTCGATTGATGTGCAGCCGCGCGCGCGTCATCGATATACCGTCCCGCGAGGAGAGAGCGGATGGAGAGCTATCGATCTTTGCGCCGGGGAGAGAGAGAGAGAGAGTGTCCGTTAAAAAAAGAATCAAAGCACGGCTGCCGTTCGCGCGAGCCGCCTGCATGCCGAGAGAAACGTTCCCCGGGACGCGACGGCGGGGGCAATTGCGTATTCGTCGCCGGTCGCCGCGGACTAGGGCAAAGCTAATCTTCGAATATTCCGTCCACGACTCCCTAAACACCAAAGCGACACCCGGTTTAGATATAGAAATTCGTGCCTTTCTTCTCGGATAGGCGGCGGCGGCTATCAATTTGCTTTTGACCTTTTTTCGACTCGTGCGTAATCTCGCGTCGATGTGCTTCCGGTTCCGGCAGCCGGTTTTCGAATACACCCGCCGAGATGGATGGTCGCCGGTATATATCGGGAGATATTTGGACGCGAGCCGATTGCCGTCTCTCTCTTTCTTGCTCGGACTATTTCGTGCGCCGCGGTGCGGAAAAAGGTGCTTTTGTAAAATATCGGACGAGGAGCCGACTCGATTTTGTAATCTGTTTCGAGTGGAGGAATGGGATCGCAGTCGGGTTTCGTATCGTACGGAGAATAAATGGATATTACGTTTTAGGAGCTAATGTCCTTTGCGAATGCAATGTACGCTCCTCGATCTTATCGTCGCGCGGACTATATTTTCATCTCTGACGCAATAGTTTCATGCTCGACGACTGCAGGCGAATATCCCATTTTGAAGTATCCGTTAACTTTATTTTTAAAACGGTATATATTTATTACCTATTTTCTATATAGAGAATTCTGTCGAGATATCGTGCCGTCGCTAATACAATAACCAATATCCATCATTATAGTCGTTTCAAAGCGGTGAAACCTCGCTAATTTCCCTCGAATCCGCGCCGATAACTCTAAAAACAATCGATCCGGTTTAAAACTGAATTTGAATAAACCCCCACCCCCAGTTGGCAGCGTAATAACGCAGGAAGCGGCGATAAATATCCCTGGGGAAGGAAGCAGCAGCAGCAGCGGCGGCTCTCGCCTCGATATATATATGTATACATACATTATCGAGCTTGAAATTCGCGCGTCCCGGCGCTGCAGCTCCGTATTATAAAAAAATCGGGGGGATACGCCGTGTCGTGCCGTAGTAGCATCACTGCGGGCACACGCCAGATATACATATATATATACGTGCGCGCGGAGAGAGGCGATGTGGAAGGGCTGAATGTGTATAAGGCGGATCGTTAGCCGCTCCGCTGGCGCACCGCGAGTTGCTCCAAGATGCCGGATAAGAGCGGGTGGGGGGAGAGAGCTTTTTTTAACGCATAGATTTCGGCGAGAGGCGATATATATCGTCGGACGAGAGAGAGAGGCTTTTCAAAGGGAGAACAAACGGTGTGCTGCATGCAGAGCTGGCCGCCGCGCAAATATTTAGGCGCGTTAAGGAGCCGCCGCCGGGAATTTGACCCAGAAAAAGGCGGTCCCGCGGAGTTTTTTCAACCCCCCTCGTATGCGGCGCTCTTACCTAATTCGAGAGCGAAAATGCGGACACGGGTATAATCGGAGGCGCCGTTGTTCGCCTCGACGTTGCGCCTCCTCGACCGTCCGCCGCGGACGGCTCGGACACGCTCTTTTGTCGCGAGGGCCGGACTTTTGGTATACACCCGAGCCGCCCGGAGCGCCGCTCGCTGCACTGCCAACGCGACGATTTCGCCGCGGCTATTCTGGATTATGCGTTTGCGGAGCGGCGCGGCATTATTGTAAGAACGGGAGTCTTATTCGCTGTTTGCTCGCGGGTTTCTTGTTTCTTCCGCGAGCGACGGGGGGGAACCTTTCATTGCCGCGAGGTCGCGTTTGCTTTCTCGGCCTGCATCTATTCGGAGGGGTAATTAAGTGCTTTCGAGGGCTTTTCCGCGGCTTTTTCGAAAGCCTTCGAACGATCTGTTCGTTAATCTTGGCGCGAGCTTGAAAGCCTTCGGAAGACGAGGCCGTATTTTTTAAAAACTCGTTCTTTCCAAGAATATGCAGCGTATTATACTGCCGACGCATCGGATATTTCCATTCCAGATATGAAGCCACGTATTGCAAGGGAAGAAAAGACGGAAAGCTGCGATTTATCCTCGCTCCCGCCCAGCTCCAATCTTGTCAACGCGTTCGCGTTCGGCGCTCGAACGGAGAGGTCGGGAATTGAAAATCGCCGGGAATTTGTATAGCTCGGCGCGTCGAGCGGACGGAGAAAAGCTTACGGGCGCATTCGCTCGCAAAAGAGATAAAGAGGCGAGGCGGAAACTGGATGTTCCTCGTGTGTGTGTGTGTGTGCAAGTCATACGGGCTGTTATTGAAACTATTCTCAAGAGTTGGATTAGATATTTATCCGGCAGAGCGGAGCCTCTTACGGACGTCTATATATCCCTTGACTGTATAAAAAAATGTCGTTACATCGATAGCAGGCTTAAATATAGTGCCTGGTTACAGCGTTCCGATCGAACGAAAATACTCCGATACACATCTATATTAATCAATAACGGATAAAAATCTAAATTTATTTAATCCAGGCGGTTTGCCCCTTTTTCCTCGGCGCGCCTCTCTATTTTCGGAAGCAAAACGCGTCCATTGTCATTCGTAAGGACGCGTCTCTCTCTCTCTCGCACCCCTTTCTCCCGCCGTTACGTAAGCGGAATTCATTCGTCTCTCCTTTCCTTCCTTTTTTTTTCTTCTTTTTCGTCGGCTCCGCCCACCGGAGGCTACTCCTGAATGGATATCGAACTGTGTGCGGGGAGGAAATTCCCGGGGCCCCGCGCGCCGATGCCAATCTCGGACTCCGGCGAGAGGCTATTTTTCGACCGATGTACGTTTTTCCTCGCTCTGGCTTTATCGAATATTTTCGCTCGTTCCTCGGTTTTGTTAAATGGAGGGATTGTCGGGAATTACGAAATTAATTCAGTTCCCAATTACGCGTAGAAGCACTTTCAGCTGACGCACAATTTATATATCGCGAAAGAATCGAGCTCGAAGTGCGCGCGAGTAACGATGAAAAAGTGCACACGAGTCCGCTGCGAATCCGGTCACATTTCTCAACTTCGTCTTGAAGCTCCTCGAGAAAAGCCTCCCCGCCGAGAGGCTCTCTCGCGAGGCAGCGCATGAATTTTCATAAAGCTGGCGGGGAGCTGAAAAATTG
The DNA here is from genome assembly GCA_900474335.1 of Ormyrus nitidulus. Lineage (NCBI taxonomy): Eukaryota > Metazoa > Arthropoda > Insecta > Hymenoptera > Ormyridae > Ormyrus > Ormyrus nitidulus. Next base: position 14,414 of record UCOL01002759.1, on the reverse strand, counting down.
CAATGTTCTCGAGGAAGCATATATAAATTCGAGCTCGCGTCTCTTTAAAACTTTCCAGATACGCGCCTTAATGGGAGAATTTACGGCGACGGCGCGACTTTCCCCTCGCGGTGTGCAGCGCCTCGATAAGCGAAGAGCTCCCAACTTCCCCTCGAAGTACAGCGGAGAATGTCGCGCGCTTAATCATTCTCTGCCGCTTCGAAAAGTAAAACAATCGATCTCGCGGCGGGGTAATTATTTGGACGGTCTCATATAGCCTGCCCGAATCAGGGCGACGATCTCGAGGTCTTGATTAGGGAGAGGTCAAAAAGTCTCGGCTATTTTCCGCTAATTGGACGCGACGCGACTTTTCTTTTTCGGAGTCACGGAAAAAGCTACTCTCTCTCTCATTCTTCCCGCTCTCTTTTAATCTCGCGCCGGGGGGGGGGGGGAAGGGGTAGGGTAAAAGAGTGGAGCTCCAATTAGCTCTTTCTATTTTTTAGCTTCTCTCGCGGCCGCGAGGAAGTGACGAAAGCTCTCTTTATTAAATTGCAGCTTTGCCCTCTCGGACTTGTTTAGGCACCTCGTTGGATCTCCGGAAAAATGACGCCCACTAATTCGCTGCTTCGAAGTGCAAATATTAATATATAAATAGATTCGATTTGGGGTTGTCGTAATTTCCAATCGTTCGATCCTCGCATTAGAAATCATTTTCAAGAGTCGCTTTTGAATTATAAAGGTGCTTTTATTGAAAATTTCTACAGGTTAATTTTTTATGCTTTGTAATGAAAAGAGTAATAAAACGGAAGATAATATATATAATGAAAATTTATGTGTTGCAAAGGCGGTAAAAATCTTTAAGGCGGCATTTAAAAATTAATCATTGGCAAATCTACTTCTTAGAGTAATCAATTATTTCCACTTTTTACGATGGAAAAATACTAATAGTACATTACACAAAAGTGTTAAGAAACTAACTATACTATTTTTTCCTATACTTAACCTTGAGTCGCTCGAAATTTCAATTAGCTCATCTCCTCATCACGAACGATTATAATGCAACGACGATTTCATTCTCCAGGAAGTGTCTTGACGAAATCACCGTAAATTTGATTTTTTCAATCTCACGAATCATTACCATTTTTTTCTTCTTCTCTTACGACTGCGACGTTTCATATCTTCTTCAATGACACATAAAAGTATGTATCTTGTTTACTGCGCAAGAAAATTATAAGCGTCGTGCGTGCTTTACTACGGAAAGCAATTTCTTCTAAAAATACTTGGAGAGTTATAGTTCAAGTATTTTTTCAGAATTTATATGACGTACGTACAATAAAATTTTTATCGAGTTAGCATAATTAATGCTCACAATTATAAAGGTTCATAAAAGCCGTCTTTCTGATTTATCCACTTCTATACAGCCTTCCGTGCATAAAATCTGATTTTTTTTTTCTTTCCTCTGAAAATCATATCGACTCTCAATGACGGCAATTTCACCGCTCGATGATGAGCAGCGCCAAAGTACAATAATCTCTCTCGCCTTGACTCCGCCAAGGCGAACCCAATTACAATTACCTCGATAATTTTCCAAGGCAGTGTTCCCCCCTCCGCGGCTAATCAATTTCAAAAGATCCATATAACCGAAAAAAGCGCGGAGCCCGCGTTTTTTACTTCCAGATATCAGCTGACACCTTTTTTTTTCGCCTCGACAAACGACGACCTCTCGAACATTAGCTCGGCCCCGTAAAAAGTTTTACGGCGGCGCTCGAGGAGGCGGGGGGGAAACGGCTATTTACGAAAATTGTCGGCGCGCGCATTATCATCCTCGCTCGGGCGCAATTTCGCCGGGGATACTATTTGGACGGCGGCAATTTCCAAAGGCATCCCAGCGTCGTCGACTGTGCAGCGGCGGCGGTACACACCCATTAGAACGAAATCGAAAATTGCTTCTGAGTATTCCGCGGCGACGGCTCTCTCTCTCCGGGCTCCGACGAAGGCCGCTGCGAAGACTGATGCGCGAAGCGAGAGGGGCTTAAGCGAACTGAATTGAATAATTAGGAAGAACAAAAACATTGCTCGCTCTCGTAAGGCGACGCATTGGACGTCGCGGTGAGGTCTTGGACGGACTCGCTGAATACTAGTGGTGTAAACCTCGCTCGGAAGAATGGTCCTTTGATGAAAGCTATCGATTTTATTATTATTATAGTAATGAAAAGCTAGTGTTGAATATTTCTACCCCCGATGCTAATTTTTCGTACTTGCAGGCGGTACTTTAAATTAAAAAAAAAAGGCGTAAATGATAGATTGTAAATTATACCCTCGTTTCTGACGATTTTTCCCAATCTGAATCGGTATTTGAAAAGTTAACATTGCAAAGTGACACCAAAATTCACGCGCTGCCTACGAGAAATAAAAACGGCAGCACAGTCTGCTAAACAATTCGAAATGAACTTGAATCCCTTTTTAAAAAAAGTATGATCCTTAAAAATCACCGGGCAAAAGGCCTCTATAACCATCAGTCGAGACTCGAAAAGCGAGAGCTTACGCACGAATCCCAATGCAAATTATTCGCGAGCTCGGCCGCGAAAAAACAATATATCCCTCTAAAACAGCCGTTCCTCAAAGCGCGCGTCGGCACGCTCGAACAATCAAATACATACGCGAAACAGCCGCAGCGGCAGCCGGCGCGCACACACGCATGCAAATTCCAGCTTATGCATAAAGACAGAGAGCGGAGAGAGACAGTCGGCAATCTGTCGGCGCGGCGCTCGAGAGAGAGAGAGAGAGCTTCGGGAATGATATCCGCGCGCTTCTGAAATTAGAATAATACAATAGGCACCACCGCGGTTCATCATCCAGGTTTCTAGGCTGCGCGAACAATTACAAAGAGCTGCCTTGGTTCATTAGTCCCCCCGGCGGCAATTTGCGTTCGAAGCCCGCCGCGGGCCGTTCGTTCGCCGCCGACGAGCCGCGCACGACGTTTATTATTATTGCCCCGCGCGGTGAAAGTTCATTCGCTGGAGCGACGAGAGAGGACGGAGGAGGAGAGCCCGGTTTTCGCCAGGGGTGATATCGCCGTGGAAATGTCGCTTTCTTTAGACCAGTAGCCGCGGCCGAGTGTCAGGGTCGGTGATCCGTGATTTTCGATTATTCTTTTTTCGAAATTTCTCTCGTTCTTTCGTTGGATAATCGTTGCGGTCTTGCCGGTTTAAGACTCTCGTTAAACTTTGCTCCGTAAAAACTCTGCATTTCGGACGAACGCGATAATACCTTCCGGTTTTTGTAAATCGTTTAAAAAATCTGCGTAAAAAACGGCCATTATTAATAAAATATCATTATCTCGTGTATTACATCTCCGGATAGCGGCCGACGATACGCTTCTGCGATGAAGGATAAGATATACAAAAGCGTTGCGATCGAACGCCGATGAAATAAAATTGAATAATTTACTTTATCGAAGCGCGCCCAGCTCGAGTGCAATAAAATATCCCATTGAATTTTCGTATACGCGCCCGGGCAGATTTCGCAAAGTCAAAACGTAGCCCGAGAGCATAAATTTACAAACGGATTCGACGTCAAAACGAGAACGGCGCGCAAGCCGAGATCTATTAATCCCGCGGCGAACGAATAAAACGCCCGCCGCCGGCTTTTATATATCGGCTGCGGGCATAAAATTCCTCCAAAGTTTCGTCTTGGGGAAAAAAAAAGAAACCCCGAACGCAATAACCGTTTTCTTGCCGAAACGCGGAGAGCCGTCGAGATTTCCCTCGTTACTCCTAGCCATTGTCCGCGGAGAGCCTTTCGTATTCTAATTCCGCCGCGGCGAACAAAAAGCTTCGCTGGTTTTTAACGGTGCACACTTCCGAACGCTCCGAGAGAAGAAGTTTCGGCTCGATCGGCGCGCGACGACTTTCTTCCTCGTTAATTTTTGGTTTCGCCTTCCGGTTGCGAAATTCATCCCGAGAGGTTCGTTACGCTTTTTTACGCAATGTAATAACCCAATGCAAATCCGCTTCTGGATCATTCCTCGAAACTGATTCGGTGCCGGACGAAGTTTATCTCGCAGATGAAATCGAAAAAAAAATTATTATATGTTTTAAAGGAGAGCGGCGCGGCGTCGAATCGATGTATACACCTCTTTATCGATGCGTATATCGATTTCATTAATATTATCGGGGTAACGATCGGCTGCATTATTTCACAGATATATCCGTCAGGCTTAACGTCCGTCAAATGCGAGCGCGAATCGCGTATAAAATTACTGCACATTTATCGCATTATTATTAGCTGCGGATAAGCATCTCGTCGCGTCTAATAAAAGCCGCAAGATATTGACACTCGAGCCGCGAGCCGTTCTTTTAAAAGTCACTGCCAGGGTTTCGCTTTTTCCTCGCTCGAACTTATAATCCTCGTGACGTTATACCTTTTATATATATATTGCGCGGAGATAATTTAAATTCTACATTGTTATAAAAAAAAATAAATAAATAAATAAATAAATAAGCAGCTCGCATAAATTGAGAGAATGATATATTAACTGCCCCAGAGGAGATTTGAAGCAAACGTGATCCCCGGTTGATTAAAAAAAATCTCGAGAGTTTCATGCACTCTTCGCGTATTCCGGTCTTGCTGTACTAAACTCGTTCTACTTAAATCCTTATGTATTCTAATATGTTAATTAATCGCGTAAACATTTTTTACGTAAACATTAAATAGCATCATTATATAAATTCCGCTCACATAGTAAAATTGTTGCGAGTATCTCCTCAAGATGCAAATTCGAAATTCCTCAAAAATGCGTCCGCAATTACATAATTTCGCGTTCGGACTTTGCTTGCAGTCGAGTATACACGCGTTTTACATCCTTGCGAATCCGGTCGCACAATCTTATTTACCCAGGCGGCAAACAAACGAGCCCCGATTTCCATGAGCACTCGAATAAGCGATCCAAACACAATCCTAAAAACTCTCTCTCGTCAGACTGCAAACTTGTATACGTACATAAAGCAAACCGCCACAAGCGGCGCGAATCGCCGCCAGCATCGAAATCCAGCTAATCCCCCCTTTCATCATTCCTCGCTCGGTGCGCGCGTCGGTCTCTCGAAAAAGCTCTGCGCGCCGACGAGTTATTTAATCCGCGCTAAATGCCGGACTGCAGCCCCTGGGAAATCTCGGCATGCAGATTTTACGAGCAACGAGCGACCGCCGCGGCCGAGGTGGAAACGCACACCAGTCCGCCGGATGAACGCGCGATGCGCGCTGATTTTTCAGCTCGAGGGCTGAATTGGGAGGGCTGCTTCTCGAGGCGGCAGCCGCCTGGCGGGGCTTTTCGGCGCCGGGAGCCGCTTTTCAGTACGGGATCCTTTTTTTCTTTGTCCTTGCGGTTTCATTTGGTTTATTGAAGCCGGTAAAAGGGATGTTCGGCTAGTTTTTAACGGTGCGCTCTGTCCTCAGTCAGCTAATTTGAGAAGGAAAAATTGAATGTAGGTGTCGGTTCGAGTATTTAATTTAATAAAGAGAATTGATGATATATATACGACGTAACGTTTTAATCGCAAGGACTATGAGTAAAAATCAGTTCTTATAAGTAGATTTCATTTGATTTAAAAGGTAGTAACTGGCTTTAATTAATAAACAATCAATATATGATCAGTCTCGTTCGTGCCATATAAATACAAAATATATGTATGTTGATAAAATAATATAGTCTCATGAGATGATCAAACCAAGATTCTTTAATTTCCGTCAAAATAAAAAGAGACGTTTTATTTTCTAGTGTAATAGCATAAATAGTAAAATATATATAAAACAAATTTATTTTAAACTTGAATAAGATAAGTTAACTAAAAGGAATTTAAATTTCGCGAGAATTCTTGACATTTAGTTGTAAAGAATTGTCTTTATTCACTTTCAAGACAAGTATAAATTTATTAATAGAATAGAATTAAAGAGCATAATTTCAAGTCATCGGAGAGAGGATGAAAAACAGTAAAACTTTTTTAGTTTATGGATCTCTTTACACTTTTACGATTTTTATAGTCACCATAATCTCATAAAACTTAAGCATTAAATTTTTCTAATGATACCTAAAACTGTCCTATAACAAGTTTAATAGTATCATATAATAAATACATTTTTTCTTTCTAAATAAAGAAAAAACGTATTTTTCGATTGGAAAATCAAAGCATTAAGTTTGCAACTCAGGCTCTTTTACCTAAGCACTGCGCAGCTTCGTTCAAAATTGATTTCCCCGTTCGAAATGGCTATAATCAATTAAAGGAGTTATCGCGGATTTATACCTTCGTAACGAGATGACATTACAGTATCATAAAGCTGTACAACAAAATGATGTCACAAGAGAAATGCATGGTAAAATCGAATGACTCTCGTAAATCTATCCTTCCCCAGTTTCGCGGCGTGGAGCGAAACAAATAAAAAAAAATACAATCTTCTATACTTTCTTGCGCAAGTGTATCATTACTCGTATCGCGTGTCTAGGGTAATAATATTTCGGGTAACGGGGTTTCGTTCGGCCGGCTTAATTTATTGCCGTGTTATTGGGACTCTGACTCCTTTACGAGCCCCAACAATCTGTCACAGAACCGTAAAATGTTTAATCCGTTTCCTTAGTCAATTACAAGTTCAATAGTAATCGTTCCATTCGCAATAAAACTCGCAATCGCAGCCTTGATAAATTTCACGAAACTCTCCGCTCGCCAAAAAAAAACTTTAACAGAAAACGGATCGAGAGCCGAATAAGAAATCTTTCTCTAATTCGTCCCGAGGCTTCCTCGAGATAAATCAAACTCCGACCGACGCGTGACGGGCCAAAAGCGAAGCGGCGTGTACGCACAGCTCCCTGGAAAGCGTAAATAAATAGCAGCCGCAGCGAGTATACGTCGGGAAGAGCCGAGTGTGTCATCGTCGCGATCGCTTCCTGGGGCTCCCCCGACGGTAATTGCGGAACTGCCGGTGGCGCTGTACGCTGCAGCGGAGATCCGCGCGGTCGCGAAATTGGAACGGCAGCCGAGAGGCTGGACTGGCGCCCTCTCTGCCTGGAAAGGAGAACTTTCAATGGCTGAGAATGCATTATAATGCGGGCTATTCCGACTCTCCGAGCAATGTCTCTGCTTTTAATTGACCGTCGTTGCAGTTTCGTTTTTGCAAATCAGAGCTTTCGAAGGATTCGAGGCATGTAATTGCGTCGAGTTTGAGTACGTTTTATTTATTGTTATTGAAATTTAACCGGATCCATATAGTACTTGTATGCATAAATGTTGTTTTAAAAAGTAATTGAAATACTTCTCTCTCTCTATGTATATAGCCGAAGAAAAATTCAAACGGTGAAAACTCCTTACAAAAAGTATGAGAGCAATAAAAAAGCGCGAAATTCGGAACGGCGCCAGGCAGTCTGGCTGAAAAAGCTTCGAAGTCGTATTAGCGGGCGACCTTAGGCCGCGACGCCGCCGCTAATAAGGAGCCCCGGATGCAGTGCTTGCTTTCATACAGCTTTGTGTCGCTCCGCACCGAAATTCAATACCATCCAACCGCGCTGGTCTGCCGCCGCGGCGGCGGTTACCGTTTAATTACTCCGCGCGAAAGGCGCCCGCGAACTTGCCTTTGAATTCATCCACCCTCGATGTGCACACACTCCTTTTAGCCGGCCGCCCGAGTCCTGCTTAAAATTAGAACCCGCGGAGAGCTGGGCAATTTTCGAGCTGGAACGAGAGCTTTATTGATTGAGAGCCTGCCGATTTCGTAGTTTTAACGACAGAGCAGGAATAGGTCGAATTGGAGAAAGATTTTTTACGGTAAAAGTTGATTGCTTTCCGAGTCGAGGAGCAGTGTTAAGAAGTAATCAGCTTCTCTGACATTGAACGGTGTTACTAAAGACTGCGAGTCTTTGTAATGTAAATCGGATGGATATATACCGTGTGAGCCGATGAAATGACTCGAAAACAATAAATGCCCCATATTGAGCAGATCGAATTACTTGTACTGCAACGATGCGGTCGTACAACAATGCTAAAGTTATAACTTTTAACAGCGCGCAAAAGCGTTATCCTGCGCCGAGATTTTTCTTTAGCAAGATGAAACGTCGGCAACTCCGTATCTCGTCGGGGCAAAACTCGGAAGTCCATTACTCGACCGGACGGAGGAAAGTTTTCCGGACGAGTCCGGAAGCCGTGACGGGTGAAAATCCTGCGGCGAAAACTTTGTCACGCCTGTATATACCTAACAGCGGGGTAGAAATGCAAAGACGCTCGCGCCAATTCCCGCGGCTCTCGAAGTACATAGTCCTTTGACCAAAAAATTATCCTGTGCACGTTGCTCGCGAAAGCTCTCCGATGCGCTTTAATTGGATAAAAAAATTCTTCAATTTTCGCCAATAATCGCATAAAAAAGCCGACGAAGCCCCGCTCGTCCAGCGCAAAGACTCTGTCCGTCAATTTGGGCACTGTCCATTAAAGGCGCTCGGGGCAGCGTAAGTGAATCAACAGGTGATCGAATTATCGTCCGCCTCACGTGTGCCGCCGCCGCCCCCGGGCTCGATCGTTTACCGGAGAGCAGCGCAGTCGCGCGCGCGTCTAAATTTATCTTTTCTGCCCTCGGGCGCGCTCGCGAGAGAGAGACAGAGAGAGAGAGAGAGTAGCTGGCAATCGATGCGCGCCGCGAAAACACACCGACGACGACGCGTAAGTGGATTCGGCCGGGGGACGCGGAGCCAGGCAGCTTCGGGGGCAGCGAGGAGCAGCAGCAGCGGCGCATCGCCACACGTGCACGCGCGCCTCCGCTCTCTCGCATCGCAGTCGAGGTCGCCTCGTCTCTCTCTCTCTCTCTCTCGCTAAATCAGTTAAAACGCAGCGCGCAGACTAACCCAGTTAGCCGCGCAGCCGGCCTTGCGCCTCGCGCGCCCTTTTCCCCCCCGCGGCCGCCTATTTTTGCCCCTCGCCCCGCCGCCGCCGGCTCTTCCAGGATCGCGGCGCGTGTATTTTCGGCTCACCTGTTGAGGAGGGAGCTCCCTCTCTCTCTCTCACTCTCCGTCAGTGCTGCTCGGGCGCTCCCTCAGGCAGGATGGGGCGGCAGCAGGCCGGCGTCCTGGAGCTGATCGTGTTCCTGGACGTGTGCCGGCTCTACCTGGAGACGCGTCGGCGGCCCCTCGGGCCCTGCACCCTCTGGGCCATCGTGACGTTCGTGCGCACCGAGCCGGCCGCCTCTGACTTTCTAAGCTGGTGCCAGGCCTACCGGCTCAGGCACCTGCGCTCGGCGTCGGCGGGCCGCGGGCCCAACAATGACGCCGGCGGGGCCCGCCGACTGCCCGGCGGCCTCGAGCGCAAGCTCCTCCGGGCGCTGCAGGAGCTCTTCCACTGCGGCTCCTGCCTGCCGCCCGCTGATCTGGCCAGCTTCTGAACTAACTGACCCACCCTCTCTCTCTCTCTCAGTAGCGGTAGAAAGCAGCGGACCCGGACAGGATGTCGGAGAGCGACGGCGAGCAGGCCGCCAGGTCCCTCGCCCTCGAGCAGGCCTACGTCCACGAGGTCTACGAGCAGTGCGCCGACAGGACCGTGCAGGGCAGGCACTGGCCCAGGATCTACCAGTTCCTCGAGGAGCTCGAGCCCGGCGCCCTCGTCTGCGACATCGGTAGGCAGCTTATACTTACTCTTTGTTGTAACCCTCGGCTTTTATTGCATAGCCCCGAGTTTTTATTTTAATAAAGCAGCGTTAAGCGAGGGGATGAGAGCTGGAGCTATTTATAGGGGAGCTGCTAACACTCGAACGATTTGCTTCCTGTTCGCAGGCTGCGGAAATGGAAAGTACCTCGACGTCAACCACAACGTTTTCAAGATCGGAGTGGACCGATGCCAGAGGTTCGCGAATATCGCGCGCGACAAGGAGAACGAGGTACGGAACGTTTATGGATTTTATTGAAAAAAGAAAACCGGGTAAATTTCACGTCTCTCTTTGAGCGCATCCGTCTCGCCGCCTCCGGACGAAAATCGATTTTGCCGCGCGAGTCTGGGCGCTAGGCGATAATTAAACGACAATCCGTGGGATTCGTGTCGCATTGGATTTAAAATAAGCTCAATTCAACGCGAGAGATCAGCGCGAAATCGACGCGCGCCTCCGCGGAAAAGTTTCCTTTGAATATCGCTCGCGCTTTTCGCACCCCACGCAATCGAAACTGAAAAAACGCGCGATCCCCCGCAACTCGAGGCTATAAATTAAAAAAGACAATCGATCGACAGGCGGGCTAAAAATAGAGTTTTGAATGAGGCGCATACACGAGGTGGTGGGTCGGTCTCGGGTCTTTTAGAATCGATAAACTGCAGCTCCCGGACGGGGTTTGTCCGCTTGCGTAGGTCCTGACATGCGACAACCTGGCCCTGCCCTTCCGGGACGAGAGCTTCGACGCGGTGCTGTCGATCGCGGTGGTCCACCACTTCTCGACGACGGAGCGCCGCGTGAGGGCCATCAAGGAGCTCGCCCGCGTGCTCAGGATCGGCGGCAGGCTCATCATTTCCGTCTGGGCGATGGAGCAGAAGCACAGGAAGGTAGGTTCGAAGCAGCCACTTAGTTAATCGAGAGGTTTTCTGGTAGATTTTTACTTTGTCCTTGTCTCTTGAGCCAAAGGAGCCACGGCTTGGGTGTTATTGGAAATGTAAGCCAAACTCGTTAGACTTGGATACCGACGAGTATTGCGTTTTCATGCCGCTGCACGTGCTTGCATTCGCGATACGTCGCGTCTTCCATCGGCCAAGCGATGAATTGACCAGTCCCCTTTTCGAAGTTCGATTAGATAAAGTAAAAAGGCAATCAACGTTTTTTGCGAGACGTTCCCGATACTCCGATAGCGCATCCTTGAAATTCAGATAACGCAAAGTAACGGCCAATTTGCGTATTTCTGCGTTAACATCGGAATCGAATTAGATAATGAAGAAAAAGGGAGGAACAAGTAATAATGGCAAACTTTGCTAAAAGTTCAGCGGATAAATTTCAGTTTTTGTTCGTTATTCTTGTCATTGATAAAAAAAGTCAATAAGTACGCGTATTTCCTTTTAAAATAAATTTCACTTATAACTTTTTTCTCTCCCCTGAATAATAAAATTTCCATTTACTATAAGATACGCTGAATAATTTTCCCATCGAATCCCGTCGACTCCGAAGGAAAAGAGGTCGAGGGCTAAATAAAAATTGTCCGCAATTGCAGTTCGAGTCTCAAGACGTGCTGGTGCCCTGGCCGAAGGCGTACTGCATCAGCTCGACGGGCAGTCCGATGAAACCCCGCGGCATGTCGTACGACGAGCGGCAACGAGGAAAGAGCGCGCAAACGTATTTATTATCAAAAAGGTGAGAGAGAGAGAGAGAGAGAGAGAGAGAGAGAGCTGGCGTCAACGTGGTTTTATCGATCCCTCGCCGCTTAACCACGGAGGAAGCTGACAACTGACACGCGCCGCTCTCGTTTTCGCAGGAGCAGCAGTCAGAGGAAGGGCAGCAATACTAAGAGCTACTGGATAGATCCCATTTTCAGCCCCTCCCCATCGACCAGCAGCCTGTCCAGTCCCAACGAGACCTGCTACAGTTTCTTTCGCCGAGCCTTACAAGTAATCATTTCGAAACTTTTTCACTCTCTCCTAATACCCTTTTATTAAAGATTTGAGTTATGCCATAAAATGTAGAGCGAGATAAGCTAATGTAATCCCGAATGACCGTAGAAACTGGCCGGCGGTCGGCGCAGCAGTCGGGCCTGGTTCCTGGAAAACTGGCAGAACGGCAAGGAGCGCCGCTACGACCAGGACAACGAGGACGACGGCGACGTCGACGACCTGCCGATCGAGCTGCGCCGCCTGGAGGACAACGCGCCGCAGCTGGGCCTGACGGGCCCCCGGACCACCCCCAAGCACAGCGGCGGCGACGACTCGAACGGCGGCGGCGACCCGCACTCGAGGCCGCGGCTGCAGCGGCAGCAGCTGTCCGACAGCCTGAGCGTCAAGTCCAAGAGCCTGAGCAGCATCGTCGAGGTGCAGCGGCTGGACCTCGTGCGCTCGCGCTCCAGCATCCCGGGCCTGTGCCAGGGGGTAGAGGAGCCGCCCGAGGAGGCGGCGCCAGCAGCCCCCAAGCAGCAGCAGCAGCAGCAGCAGTCGCTCGTCGAGGCCGCCTGCACGCAGAGCTGCGCCCCCGCCGAGCAGACGCCCCAGCCGTCAGCCAAGCCCAGGCTCGTCAAGCAGAAGACCCACTTCGTCGACGACGCCTGCCTCGACGTTCCTCGTGACAACACTGCCATTCAACAACTGCTCAAGGACGTCCCGGAGCTGCAGGCCAGTGCATTCGATTATCTTTGTGTGCGATGGGATTACGGGGGGGCTTTTCCGTACGAAAAGTAGCCTGCGTTTTTTAAGGGATTACCGGGGATTTCAACTTTTAAGCCGAGTATATCTGGCTTACTCGGACACGCGCGAGTTCGTGGAAAGGGCTGAAATCCTTATATACGTTCGAACTTTACGGTTTAATTCAAAAACTGCAATCTCGAGTAAATCGCGTCGAAAAGATTTCGAAATGAATCCGAAATAATTTAATAAGCTAATAATAATAATGCATCAAAACAGGTGGCGGCGAGCGGGACCACGAAGCGGGGAAACGTGCACAAGCAGAGCTCGATGAACGAGGAGCTGATGTCGATCGAAAGACTGAAGGAGCGCGAGAGCGTGCGCAGGAACATAATGAAGCAGGCCTCCCTGAACGAGGAGCTCATCTACAAGAGCCGGCCGACCTTCGAGGCCTTCAAGGACACCTTCTACTCGGGCAGCGCGACCAAGAGGTTCCAGCTGCTGAAAAGTGGCCTTACCAACCGCATCAAGCAGTCCACGACCAACATCGAGAAGGTCTCCGGCATGTCGATCAAGAACGGCTTCGTCCGCATCTTCCAGAGCTGGAAGTCGACGGAGACGCCGCCGACGCCGCCGCCGCCGCCCCCGCCGTCGACCGCCGCCAACCCCCAGCAGCCCCCCCTGGCGAAGGTCGAGCTGATCGAGCGCCGCCACTCCCGCGAGGACGGCTCCGACTCCTCCAAGGACAGCAGCCTCCAGTCGGACACGAGCGTCGACTCGGAGGACAGCTTCGCCTCGGTGATCTACGTGCCAAAGAAGAACTCCTCGCCGCTGATCGAGGCGGCCATCGGGCCCGGGCCCCCCGCCGGCTACCAGCTCAACACGACCTCGGCCCCGCCCTCGCCCCGCGTCAAGTACGCCCCCGACCCCCACCGGCTCAAGCTCATGTCCGTGTCGCCGCTGCTCAAGCAGTTCCCCGCCACGAGCAAGAGCCTGCCGCCGCCCAGCCCGCCCGGCCTCTCGCCCCGCACCCTCAACTCGGCCACCATGCGCCCCTTCTTCGCCGGCAACGAGGAGCCTGCCACCGCCACCGCCGCCGCTGCCGCCCAGGCCGGCCAGCAGCGCAGCCTCCTCGAGCGCATCGCCGAGGTCAAGCGCTCCTTCGACGTCCAGCCCCTGCCCAGGATGCCCAGCTTCAAGCCCGCCGCCCCGCTGGCCGCGCCCCTCATCGCCGAGCCGGAGCCGGAGCCTCCAGTCACGAGTCCACCGCCGCCGGAGGAGGAGACCCCGCCGACGAGGAGGCCCTCCCTGCAGGCGATCCGGGGCTACCAGACCATGTCGGGCACGGTGGACGCCGACGACGGGGTGGCCAACGAGGAGGACACCTCTCCCCTCATAACCGACGCGATAGACGAGGCTCTCGAGGAGCTCAGCGAAAAGTCCCTGAGCAGCTCGGACTCGACGGGCACGACGACGACGACGTCCACTACGACGGAGGACGAGGAGTCGCGGCTCAGCCGGCTCAACCAGATCAAGGAGCTGCTGCGCCAGAAGCCGGGCTTCGCGACGCGCGCCAAGCCCTCGTTCCCGCTGGTCCGGCGCGCCTCCACCGCCACCTCCGGCCGCCTCGAGACCGTGACCAAGGTCCTGCCGCGGCTCCTCTCCCTCGAGCTCTTCAACCCCGAGACCGACGACCTCGACAGCGACTCGAGCGGCGTCAGCTCGCCCGAGTCCGTCGGCTCCGTCATCTCCGTCATCTCCGACGAACGCTTCGCCTCGAAGAAGGAGCCCGGCAGCAAGTCCGACAGCTCGGGCGACGCCACCGACAGCTCCAAGGACATGGCCTCGATGTCCCTGTCGGCCAAGCCGGACGACCTGTCAGAGCTCGCGGGCGAGGCCGAGCTCTCGCAAAAGTCCACCGACGACTCGGACTCCCTCGTCGAGCTCTCCGCCGGCGAGGTCCACGAGCAGAAGCCCGCGAGCAAGAGCTCGCCGCCCGCCGACATCCAAGCTCCACCGGTAAGTCCTTTCGTTTTTATCGCAACGCCAAAATTAAGGTAGTTGTGAACCAAAATCTAGAACTTTTAAAAAATAATTCTTAGCATACTT